>JBAMIB010367707.1:0-10887 GCA_037177415.1 Kaempferia rotunda | reverse complement strand
CTTTAATTTTTTTTTTTCTTTTCAACGAAGAAGACTATGAGTCTATGACGACAGCTATAAATGAATAGGAGTGAACACGACAGTCGAAGAGTGTCATTTGTAAAGAAGATCTCTTTCATCGCCAATAATAATGGCAATTTCTAGTTTTATTTTTCTCCGCCTCAACCCCACGAACGCGATTGGCGATGCAAATTTGACACTGTGATTGATTGCCTTAAATAGAGAATTTGGGATGTCACTTTTTATTAGCGTGACTGACAATGCAAACGAGACCTTTTCGCTAGTAGATGTTCCGACGTCAGTATTATAAATTTATAAATAATATTATTGTGTAGGTGTAATATAAAATATAAATATATATAAATTTTGGCATAGAGTCATAATAGCAATCTACTGTATCATATTAAATTAATTTAATTTTTTATACTAAATATTAAACTGATAAAAATAGATATTATATTTTATCTTAGCTAAGAAGTTGAGAAAAAAATATAATTTTTAACATTTAAAGTATTTATAGAAGCTTCTTCACTCACGATTATCAATCATAAATTATGGGACTAAAAAAAATCATGGTAGTGCATATTTTTTATATAAAAAATAATTAAAAATTATTAATAAGCCTTAACATAATATATAAATACCTATTAATAAGAAAAATTTTTAATAAAATACCGCAGCTGAGTTTTGAACTCTAATTGGTTAATGAGACAAATTCTCACTAATACGTCACAGTTGAGTCTCAAACTCTGTATCCCTAATTGATTAATGAGAAATATTTTCAATAATACGCTGCAGACTCTGGATTCCTGATTGATTAAGAAAAAGAATTCTCAATAATACGCTACAGTTGAATCTAGAAAGCTAGATTCTGATAGAAATTATTAATAAATCTTAAAATTATTTTAGCTGTAAAAAGAAAAAAAAGGACGTTAACGTAATTTACTATTAGGCTTTACCAAATTAATTAAAAGACCATCAGTAAAGGCCCTATAGTCGCACATAGGTTTTCCATTGTCCGTAAATTGGAAAGCATTTGTGGCAGGTGGTCCAAGTCTAGTATCCTATGGTTGGGCATCATATTTAGAGGAAAAATCTCTATAAAATGAGTTGTAACTGGGCATAACCCGTGGATATCTAGGTGATAACTTAACGCTCTTCCAATGCACTATAGTCCGAGAGTGATATTATTCTTATACATTGTAGCAAGTAGTAAAAGGTGATTATGCTTATATCAGGTGCTCACGGTCTGTCTCTAAAAAAAATAATTAATCCAGTTAATCTCATTAATTATCTCTAGGGTGGTCGGTCCGGTCCCACAGAAGTTTCCCACCGGTCACCAGAGTAAATCGAGAAGCACTCGGGGCGAGCGGCCCAGAAGCCCATCAAGTAGTAAAAGGTGATTATGCTTATATCAGGTGCTCACGGTATGTCTCTAAAAAAATGATTAACCCAATTAGTTTCATTGACTATCATTAGGGGTAGCAGTCCGGCTCCACGGAAGTTTTTCACTTACTATCAGAGTAAATCGGGAAGCACTCACGACGGCAGTCCATAAGCCCAATATCCCTTAGTTGCGAGTCTCATTTAGAGGAAAAATCCTTATAAATGCCCCGTACCTGGGAATCGAACCGTGAGTGCCTAGGAGATAACTGAACGCCCTTACCGCTGCACCATAGCCTTGAAGGAAAAATTTTCCTCACACGATTATATGAAAGGTGATCACTCACAATCTATTTCTAAAATGATACGGTGGAGGCAAATGCGTTGTAGCTGAGAATCGAACCGTGAGTGTCTGGGAGACAACTAAACACCCTTACCTCTACACCATAGTCCTGTTGGGTTGCAAGGTTGCAAACATAGTCTCACAATTAAAACACATGGAAAAGATCATGAGTTTATAAAAAAAAATATCTCTATTGACATAATGCCTTTTGGGTAGAGCCCAAAAGCAAAACCATGAGGCCTTAGTCCCAAAGTGAATAATATCATGCCCTTGTGGAGATATCCAGATTTCTTTTAGACCCAACAATTGATATCAAAGCTCGGACTGTCAGACGGACTAGCCGACGACTGTGCATAAGAGTCATGATCCGATTGAAACATGTGGGTAGAATGTTTACCTTTGAATCAAGAGGACCAGACACCATGTGGGAAATCGTAGTTGCGGCTAGGCAAGGAAGTCCTAGTAGGTCGGTTGGACCGAGGGGCAGGAAGTCCGGACTAACCGCCAACTGTGCATAAGAGTCATGATCCGATTGAAACATGTGGGTAGAATGTTTACCTCTGAATCAAGAGGACCACACACCAGGTAGGAAATCCTAGTTGCGGCTAGGCAAGGAAGTCCTAGGAGGTCGGTTGGACTGAGGGGCAGGAAGTCCTGGTGGGTCGAGAATTGTACTTGAGGGGGTCTGTGACCCTTTGTTTGAGGGGGATTGTTGGGTTGCAAGGTTGCAAATATAGTCCCACATTGAAAAACACATGGGAAATATCATGAGTTTATAAAAGAAAGATATCTATATTGTCATTATGGAGATATCTAAATTTTTTTTTCGACCCAACAAGTCCCGGGGGCACTCACGGTCTATTTCTATGTGGCAAAAGATGATTTACTCGCCCCCCAGCGCCTCTGCCAACTCGTCCCCAAGTTAACACGAAGGAGGTAAATCACGGGTGACTACTAGCCATTAGTGCAAATAGTCAAGATATGGGGGAGGTATATGCTCGGATGCGCTGAGTTTTGACCTCTAGATCTCATTTGGTAATCTTCTATGCTTTAATTATTATACCGCTGGGATTCATAGTCTATTTTTAAATTATATGAAAAGAGATAAATTATAAGATTAATTTATAATCGATCCTTGAGTAGAAGTTGGGGGATTATTTTTTAAGGATATTAATCTTATACACATATTAGGATGGAAGGTTTTGAACGTAATCAAAATATCCATGTCATCTCACTCGCACGATGTTTTTTTTAAGCTTCAGTCGAAGACAATAAAAGAAACCGACTTGTTTCTTTTCGTCATAAATACTTCATTGAATGACAAAAGTTGGTACCACTTGATGCACATGTATACGAATATTTTGAAAGCTAATTTACATAAATTATATTTTAAATTTATTTAATAAGTAAATTAGAAATTACACGAAATTCAAACACTTAAATTATTAAAGAAAATATAAATGACTTTATTATTTTTGTGGGACTAAGAAAATGTTTGAGATTCCTTTGGCTTGATGGATAGTGAAAATTAAGTATTATTTGATAGAAAATAATTATTTTTTTATAAGATTAAAATTTAAGTGATTGAAACTGAGTTTTAGTTTGTACATTATAATTATGAAAATACAAACACATCTAGCAAGTTAGCTTCATAATTAAAATTATTGTACTACACATACAATAAGTCCTCAAGATAATATGGTAGTTAAGGTATGATAGATTACTATATAATATTTTGACGTCGAAATTTGATGTGTCCGAGTATAATCTCCCATGTCTTGAATATTTACACTAATGATTAATAACCATCCATGATTTATCTCCTCCGTGTTGACTTAGGCATAGAATTAATAAGGCTTTGGATATTCTCCAGCTATTCAATGCAATTATTAACGTATCTATAATAATCTAAAATAAAATAACTTTAAAATGACTATATTATATTAATTTATATTAGTCGGTCAGAATCACTAGTTAATCAAAATTATTATAGAAAATATCGCTATAATTATTTAGAATAATATTGAAATAAAAAAAAGGTGGGACGACCTATTTTAATGATAGGTAAGTAGGTGGGGCTTTTTAAAATTTTACAGAAGAAATTATTAGAACTTTACACAGGAAAATTAGTTCATGGGAGTGATTCTAAAATTGTTATAATTTTGGAGGCCAAGTGAAATTTCCATTTCTATATGTTTGGACGGATCTGACCTGAGAGTCCTGTTCCGGTACTTGTCTGCTTTCCCCAACGACAAGGTGACGCCTCTAGATCCCCTTCTACTCCGATCCCCAGCATCGGAGAAGCGAGGCAATCGCCGGCGATCTACTTCCATCGATCTGAAAAGTTGAAACGCGAGGTCACGGCAGTGAACGCGGTGGAGGCGGTGAGGGAGTGAACCGCGGTGGCGTCTCGTCCTCTGCGGGACGCTGACCCTGGCGTGAACTCGTCGCCCTAGATTTTAGTAGGGTAGCCTGATACGATCCATCTTCGACCCAACAATGTGGAGGCTCAAGATCGCGGAGGGTGGCAGCCCCTGGCTGCGGACTACCAACAATCATGTCGGAAGACAGGTGTGGGAGTTCGACCCGAGCCTCGGTACGCCCCAGGAAATCGAGGAGGTGGAGAGGGCACGCGAGGCTTTCCGTGAACGGCGGTTCGAGAAGAAGCACAGCTCCGATCTGCTTATGCGGTTGCAGGTACGAGGTATAGGTCAGATTTTTTTCCCCATAGAAAGTTATCGTAGGCTTGTGTACGATTGTAGAAAATTAAGAACTGGAAACATTTGCATAGAAAGCTGAAGGAACTAAAAAAGGAATAATGGTTGATTTCATTGCATAGCAAAGAAGAAATGAAAAGGAAAGACAACGTGGTACCTGCTATGTTAATATACGCGATTATATAGCAAAAGGACATGATTAATGCTTATTTTACTCCATTTGGCTAGATCCTAGAGGAATTGGTTTATTGGGTATAATCTAATATTTGAACTCCATTTGGCCAACTCTCCATCACGGTTTGAAAGTAATGGCGCTGTTATTTTATTAAGGTTCTGAAGCGCTAGTTCTCAGAGAAACTTATGTTCTTTTATGGAGACAATTTGTAGTTATCATTTTCTTTGCTTTAGTGCAGTTTGCAAAGGAGAATCCACTTGAAATGGACTATTCTATAGCCAGGATTCAAGATGATGAAAATGTCACAGAAGCAACTCTGGAGACTGTCTTAAGAAAGGCCATTAGCCGTATTTCTACTCTCCAAGCACATGATGGACATTGGCCTGGGGATTATGGTGGTCCAATGTTTCTTATGCCAGGATTGGTATTTTTTTGAATCTTTTGAGAAGAAAAATTACAAGAGCTTAACCCTTCTTTCTAGTTTATGCTTTTGCAATTTTTTTTCCTTGATTGTTTTTATGTGAATGTTTTACTTTTATTTAAAAACTCAACTTAGTAGTTTTTCAGAATGCCAGTGAAAGCTTGAATTTTGGCAATGATGAGAGTCTTATCAGACAAGATACACAATCTGAAGGGACACTTGATATATATTTGGCAATGGAAATGATAATGAGTTTGATGGAGGGGGGAATGAGTTTAGTGATAACCTAGGAGAGTGTGGGTCATGAAATCAGGGGTATGAAACACATATTTTGATTTTGATTCCTGCCTACCAAGCATCAAGAATGGGAATGAAACAAATTTCCAGCCTCCTAAGCCCACCTACCAAGCACAATATCTCATTTCAGGCGATTACTAACTTTATGTTTGTTACCTGCAGATAATAACTTTACATGTTACTGGAGCTCTAAATACTGTTCTGTCATCTGAACACCAGAAGGAGATATGCCGTTATCTGTACAATCATCAGGCATCATATTCTTTCCATTTTTTTTTTTTTGTGATAAAATTGATCTATAATTTCTTTGCTTAGTTGTGATTCAGCTGGTTTCTTTTCTTTTCTTTTTTAATATATTGCAGAACAGAGATGGAGGGTGGGGCTTGCATATTGAGGGTGATAGTACTATGTTTGGTTCAGTGTTGACTTATGTTACTCTGAGGTTGCTTGGCCAACGACCTGATGATGGAGATGGGGCAATGGAAAAAGGGAGAAAATGGATCTTAGACCATGGCACTGCAACTTGCATAACATCATGGGGAAAGATGTGGCTATCGGTAGGTAATAGTGTCTCTCGTATAAATTTTTTATTAATTAAAACTTGGCATCCATGTATTCCATAAGTCAAAGACAGTCATCTCAGTAAACAACTCAATATTTGTGGGTTGATTACACTAGTCACATGCTTTGCTTCCATCAAGGTTATTGTCACAGAAACATATGGTAACACTTAATCTGATATCTCCCTTCCATCAAGGTTCTTGCCAAAGAAACATATGGTAATGCTTAACCCAATATATCCACTGGTAGGATGCACAAGGAATTTTTTTCACTGCTTTTACTCTATTTGTTACTTATGCCACATATACATTAGAAGAGCCTTGATTCTTGTGTACTGAATTTCATATAGGTTCTTGGAGTGTTTGACTGGTCTGGTAACAATCCTTTGCCACCAGAAATGTGGTTACTGCCATACTTTCTACCAGTTCATCCAGGTATATATTTATTGTAGTACAATTTGAGTAGGATATCTAATTTAAATCAAGAAAAGGATTTAAAAGAAAAAAAATTTGTCTTACATAAATCTGAATTGTAATTGGTAAAAACGTTTTGTATTGTGGAGAATGTTGGGTTCTCACCTACTGCCTACTGCAACAGTAGTAAATAAGAACACATATGATTACCTTTGTCCATTGAAATTGACCTTCAGTTATGACTGATTTCCGAACACAAGCAAAGTGATACTAATATCATTTCAATTCTTATAACTGATTTTGTAACTCTTCATACACTCACAAGAATATATAATTTATCACAGGAAATGCACCTAATATATAGTTTCTGTTGCAGGCCATGACCATATTAGGTAGAAACTTTTTTGTGACTTAAAAATTGAAGGGCGAATTTTCTACCTGGAAATTCTAACTATGTTCAAGTTACATGTAGCTTAATTACCAATACAATTAATTTATTTCTTCTGGGTACTTCTTTGGGTTAATATGCAGCATATGATTACTTGGGGAGACTAAATATGTCCCCAACTTTTCACATGAAAATTGCGTTACTATGTAACAGTAAATTTATGCATAGTTTAATTCTTTTAACTATTTTTATCAGAACTCCATTATCTCTGAATTTGGGTTGCTTTCCTTTTTATGAATTTCAATAAACTTCGTGTATGCTTTTTATACCACTGCCTAAACTCTAGCAGTATTACACATCATCACAGATATTTGTTCATGCTACTAGTAGTGATGAAATTGAAATTCTTGACAAAGAAAACAAATATAGAACACAACACCAATTCTATTTTGAGATGGAGCATCCATTTGACTTTTCTGCTTGGAGCACTGGACCTTCTCAACTATGTCTATGCCTTTTGGTATTTTCATCAATGTTTTCTATTCATAGCAACTGATGACATGAAAACAAAGATAGAACACAATGGCAGTTCTACTTTGAGAATGACAATCCATTTGAATTTTCTGCTTGGAGCACTGGATCTTCTCTACTATGTCTATGCCTCCTGGTAATTCATCAAGGTTTTCAATTCATATCTACCGATGACATTGATATCCAAGAACATTTATCATCGTGATCGTTAAGTCGTGTAAGTCCCAACTATTTGAGGGCTGACTATAATGATCCTATTCCTCTGTTTGTTTTGTTGGTTTTTCTACAGGGTAGGGATAACTAGATTCATCAGGTAGTTTGAGTAGGATGCAGCAAATAAGTATCATTCAAACAAGTGAAAACAAGAAATAGCATTAACAGAAGGCATCATCCAAACTGTAGTCATGGGCTTTTTTTTGTTGCATTTATGTATAGGCTTTGTTTATATCAGAAATTTTCATTTCCCAACTAGATTGTCTATGTGTTCGGAGGGTAACTTCAACATGTATTCTTGTTTACAGGACGAATGTGGTGCCATTGCCGGATGGTTTACTTACCCATGTCATATATATATGGGAAGAGGTTTACTGGTCCAATTACACCCATAGTCTTATCATTAAGAAAGGAGATATTCAATTGCCCGTATGACCAGATAGATTGGAATCAGGCTCGTAATGAGTGTGCAAAGGTTTGCAATGCTTCTACTATCATGCTGCCCCAAGTCCTCACTAATTAGATATACTGTCATCATGCATGTTTTTGCATCATGCTTCTACTGCTGTATTTGCCTGAGTACTGACTAAGTGGACCTGCTGTTATCGTGCATGTCTTTGCATCTTTATCCTTATATTATAGTGGTGATAGAATATGTAAATGTGTTATGTGTCACAGAAGAACATATAATTCAGAGGCTGTGATCCTTACAATGGTTTACTTCATTCTGTCCAATTTATGTTGAAGACACAAAGAGAGTTTGATAATTCATTACAAATGAAGTGCAAGAGTGTGTATTAGCAATTGATAGCAAAGGTTAACTTCTCACATGGTTCCTTGTGGAAATTGACTAATAGCATAGTGAGTCATACCTATCACAGATCTGGCCTCTTTTATGCATTATTTTGTAGCATAGGTATATGAACACATTTCATACTTTGTTCATGTCCCAAACTACATCTTTGCTTAATATTAACTAGTGGTAGCTGTTGGTCCCAGGTTGGCTTGACCAACCAAGTTAGGTTAGGTTGGTTTTCTGATCTTTGTGTCTAAGTGTGCAGGAGCTTAGGAACATAAGAAGTCGAGCAGAAGTCGTGGTGGACGAGAAGGACGACACGAGAAGCTAGTCGACGGGCTCGGTGCGTCCAAGGGACAAGAAACTGCTGAAGAGTACACCGGCGGATGAAAAGGACGTGTGCAGCGGTCTGAGGGACGAGAAACTGGAGCGGAAGCCTGCTCGAGGAAGGACTGAAAATGAGTTCGGGTGAGTTATATTCCGGGTGTTCGAGATCACCCAAGGGGTCGGAAGCCAATGGAGCTGAACGGAGCTGATTGAATCAGCGCCTCGAAGGCGCCTTCAGCACATCTAAAGGCGCCTTCAGCACATCTAAAGGCGCAGTCTGCGCGTCGTTCAGAATAGATAGAGTTTTATCTTTGGAGATAAAACTCTATCTGCTTGAAGGCGCCTTCAGCCTACTTGGAGGCACCCTCAACCCACGAAAACTGATCTCTAGGAGGCTATAAAAGCCCCCTAGTGCTAGGAATAGAAACACAACTTGTACACAACATCTGTATTCAATTCTTAGTATGTTTCTGAGCTTAAGTGTCTGTAAGAGACTTCTCCATCTTCACCAAAGGAGTTTAATCGTTTATAGCTTTTCAACAGCCTTGGATTAACAACCACCTATGTTGTAACCAAGTAAACTCTGGCCTCTTTTATTTTTTTGTTGTGTTCATTATTTGCTTGTATTGAAAAAGCCCCTTAGAGCTAGGAATAGAAACACAACTTGTACACAACATCTGTATTCAATTCCTAGTCTGTTTCTAAGTTTAAGTGTCTGTAAGAGCCTTCTCCTCCTTCACTAAAGGAGTTTAATCGTTTAGAGCTTTTCAACCGCCTTGGATTAACAACCACCTAGGTTGTAATCAAGTAAACTCTGACCTCTTTTATTTTTATGTTGTGTTCATTATTTGCTTGTATTAAACTAACCCTGTATCCCTGCTATAATTAGCTCGAGGTTATAAATTCTTATTGCAGGCTTAAACGACCTTCATTCACCGACCCTACTGGATCTAACAAGTGGTATCAGAGCGAGGTTGCTTCTGGAGGACTAACTGCCGAACGAAGCACGATAAATGGCCAGAGCTAGCATCCACCCACCGAACTTCGTGGGAGAATTCGGACAGTGGAGAAAGAAGATGGTGGTATTTTTTAAAACGGATTTCGATATTTTTCTAATTTTGAAAAATGATTTTGTGCCCCTGTCGACCACAATGGAGAAAGCAAGAAAGAAGAGCTATGGATGAAGAAAGAGCAAGTAGAGTTTGTGGTAAATGGAAAGGCAGAATTCCACCTGCTCAGCCGTTATCGTCTCAGGAGGTAAGCTGAATCGGACCATACTCTTCCGCGAAGGAGCTCTGAGAAAGATTCCTAGAACTTCATGAAGGTACATCGAAGGCAAAACACCTAAAATGAAATATACTTCGGAACCATATTATGAACCTCTAATTGAAGGATAACGAGACTGTTGCGCAGCTACACGCCAAGATAAAGGAATTGATAACAGAGCTAACGAATCTCGGAGAAAAGGTAAGTAACCGAGATTCACACAGGTATGCCCTAAACGTTTTCCCAAAAACTCCACGATGGGCATCCCTAGTAGATGCTTACTATATCTCTAGGGATCTAGAAATAAGTAGTTTAGAAGAATTATTCTCTACTTTTAAAATTAACGAAGCTCAATATGCAACATTAAGAAAAGAGCCAAATTAGAACGTTGCCCTAAAAGCAACAGTAGATGAACCAGATTCTGATGCTTCGGCAGACAAAAACGAAACAACCTTGATGGTAAGAAGTTTTAATAAATTTCTTAAAGCCAATGAAAAAGTTTCACAAGTTGCAGGGAAAGAAGCTCAATCAAAAAATAAAAAAGGTCAGATGCTACAACTGTCAAGAGGAAGGACACATCAAAGACGATTGCCCAAAACTCAAGAAGGACAAAGAGAAAGGAAAAGACAAATCAATCCAAAGCACAAGAACCTAAAGATGACTTGGGACGAATCCAGCTCCGAATCCGAGGTCGAAGCCTACGCCGGACTTGCACTAATGACAAGTCACCAAGAGGACTCAGAGAAGAGCATCGACTCAGGGGAGAATTATCCGGAGAGAGCATCGATGAAGGGCTATATCAGAAGAAAGCTTTGATGGAGGGGGAGAGTTAGCACAATAGGTAAGTCAGGTACGTAACATAACCCGCACTCAGTCCTTTCAGTTTATAAAAATGCTTTCTAAAGATCTTGCCAAATTAGAAAAAGAAAATGTAGAAATGAAATTATTGTTAGCAAAATCATACCTGTTAGCTGATTTTGATAAATTGAAATTAGAAAACGAAAAGCTAAAACATAAAATAAAAAAATTAGAAAAATTAAAAGGAAATAATGTTGC
>JBAMIB010367394.1:0-10890 GCA_037177415.1 Kaempferia rotunda | reverse complement strand
AACACTTTGTCATTATCAAAACTCAGGTTCAATCGTCTAGTGCTCACTGCACCAACAGCTTGGGGCTCAAGATTGAAACAACACTTTTCTATACTTCGAATTTCAAGTTTGTTTTTCATTTTCGTGTTGTCAATGTCTTGTACAGGGTTTCTCCACCTCCAACTTTGTTCAAAGTAGGAGATCTTTAGTGAGTTTAATTTTACCTTAGATTAGCAACCTACGAGGTTGTAAACCTAGTAAATCTTAGTATTTTTGCATTTCTTTTTACGCATTTTTTTTATTTACTAAAGTGTTCATCTAACCAAAGTCAAAGAACGAGAAGAGTATAATTTTAATTTTAGGGCAATTTACTCCTCTCTTGCCGGCCGCATCGAAAATATCATTTTGTAGATGAGAGATGGAGACACAAGAGTACTTGTTCTTTGGGTGCCCTCTTGTAGCAGTGTTATGGAGGATCCAAGAGCGACTATTTATGGGACAAGAGATGTCTACCTACCGACGAATTCTGACAAGTCTTCGGGCATTTCTTCATAGGAAGTTGTCTCTTGATTAAAGTCAAACACCTTGCGATGTCAACTTTGATTCACTTTATATGGAGAGCTAGAAATAATTGTATCTTTAATGAAGGACAATTGGAGAGTGAGAATTTTTTTAAAAATGTATAAATTCATATTTACCAATCATTGAGAGTGCTTTCTGATATGATATAACGTCAGACATCCTTTGGTTTCTTCTCGTTCTCTATCTTCTCCGACGAAGACAGAAGCAAAACTCCACCTCCCACTTGGTTTTCTTCTAAACTCTCCACACCACCTTGAATAACATTCGTTATTCAAATGGCTAATATTAAAAGAAAAATTGTCAACCATGAGTCTTAACATTCTACTATAACATAAAACAAGACCTTTTCAGTATTAGCTCAAATTATCTTAGTAGATCTGTTGAGATTTACACCTTTGGATTAGTAACAGTCGTAGCATATCCAAAAGACATCTCTCAAGTGTTCTACGTAAATTTTTTTGGTGAAGATCCAAATAATATGAATTTGTTTTGCTAAGTATCAATCAACATGATAACATATCGTACAACTGTTTTACTCTAAATGGTCATAGACAAGGATATGAGTACTAGCAAAAAGAAACGAAAACATAATTTATATCGATAATATTTTTTGTTTTGCTTTTGTCAGAATATTTATCAACAAAATATGCTTCCATATCCCAGCACCAAGCAATCCCTTCCTATACAAGGTGGGACATAAAACTGAAAGGGGGCTTTCGATATCTTTAAGTCAGATATCAGATGATTGAGAATCTCAGTTTTGAGTACTTCATGGAAATAAAACAAAATAGAACTGGATGACCTCGAGCACCTTCATACCTCCATGAAGGAATACACAAACAGCAACATCAGGTTAGGGTTCTGCAATCAAGAGTGAGGTGGTCAGAAAAACCAACAAAACCAATGATTTCTACACCAAGACATCAAAACCCATTACACAAGTAATACATGATAAGCAATTACCTAAATTTTATTGGCCATAATCGAGTCACATGTGCATTCTGAGAAAATGCCCAAGAAGCGCACACATAAGAATCACGTTAAGCATGGTATGCAATTTCAAAGACGAGGAGTATTATCAAGGATCAGGTTATGCTTTCCTAGAACATTAAGCAATGAGTTCATGTAAATAGAACAATGGAACATGAATTTGTTGCTACCGGGGAGAATGAACTTCCTAGGTTAGTCAATGAATTGGAGCAATGGGGTATATTAGGAACCAATCACAATCAAAACAATATTTCTCATGCCACTCCTAGTCAAGTATAAAAATAATCTACTCCCACCAGGTGCCTGCTATTATTGTTGACTATAATACATATGCTGGTTACAGAAAATTAATATACTTAAAACAATAAGCTATGAAATACTCAACTGTGCCACTGAATTATAATAGAGCAACCCAGGCAGCATAATGTTGCAGCAAAATGTGAACAGGTTCCAAAAAACCCAAGTCTTGTTAGTGCAGCTGACAATATGCAGGGAGAGTATGCCAGAACCAATTTCCTAGAGACAAAAAGGAAATCTTCGTCAAATTAAAAAATCCTGCAATATTGAACCACAATATTCCAGCTGAATCTCTGAGACACTGTGGAACTCAAACAAGACCAGTGTAGAGGAATAATATTTGTCCATAATTCATTCCATTTTACAAGTGTGTGAATTTGCTGAACATAGTACAATAGCATTTGAATCCATCAGTCTCCTCTCTTCCAGTCTCTAGTCTCCTTTTTTTCCACTCTAAAATCATAGAAGTATTGCAAAGTGGATTGTATCGAACTAGAACATGGTTAATCTACCACCTATTATCTAACCCTCCTTCCATGTAATAAACACTATGAGCATTTGCATGTCCAATTAGACGTTTTTGAAATGACAAATCTGGAGTTAAATGCCATCATTAACAAGTACTGGAGCTTGTACTTGACCTTTGAGGTAGATTAGGTTTGCTTTAACACTTGGCTAAGAACTAGATATGACTTAGTTCGCATTGCTAAATGTGTATGTTGACTAGTTGGTCATGCTGGATGGAGTGCTGAAGTGTGTTGAGATTTGAAAGAATTTAAATCCTGCTCTACTCTTCTAATCCCTAATCTCTCCTCTTCATCTTTCTGTACTCTCTTCTCCCATATAGTTTATCTCTTCATCCTGTCTACTGTGCTCTCTGCTTCATCATTATCTATTTTCCACCTTTCCTTGCCTACTTCTGTGTCACATTTCTTTCTTCTATTTCTGTTTTGTTTTCCTCTTCTAACCCCTAGTCTTCTTTTCAGTTTTTATTCTCACCACCACAGAAGATGATCTCTATTGCCCATTAAACCAAAATATACATGCTTCATCTCCAATTTTACAGATCCAAAATTAAATATATGATTTCATGGAATCAGATGTCGAGCAGTGCCGATCAGCACTGGCAAAATTTACAAGTTCGCCCACCAACTAGCACTGACACGAGTGTGGTGGCCTTGTGGAGGCTTCCACAAGATCATGAGGCCGCCGCACCTCATGGACTTGTGGAGGCCTCCACAAGGTCACGAGGCCATTGTGGCCTTGTAGAGGCTTTTGAGACCTTGCGATGGCCTCACCTAGCCGTAAGGTCGATCGACAACTCTAGTTTTTTGTTATTTATTTTCTTTCCTTTTTTTTTTCATTTTTTATTTATTTATAGTTAATTCCTTTCTCTTCCATTTTCCTTCCTCATTAATTTATTTCCTTAGGTTAAAGAGAGACTGAGTACTTCTTTAGAGATATAGAAGATGAATTGTTAGGAAAAATAAAAAAAAATTAATATATTTTATACTTAAAACTCTGGCACTGCTCGAAATGAATTGTAATACCCTTTCATAATTATGAAGTAGAGAACATTCTTTCAACAATATGAGAACCAAAAAAAGGGTCAAGTTAACCTTCAGGCAAATTCACTTTGATGTCAAGCACTTGAAGATGAATTTATATGGTTGGATGCTTCTCTCTTAGAGCAACACCACAATAATTTCTTTGAATTTGAAGTTTGTCCACTAGATCAGTAAGGAAGTATAAAAGAAATTAGAAGAAATGTACCAAATGCTAATGCACAAAGGCAATGGAATAAGTATTCTTGTTAATCAGCAACCTAATCATTACCCTCTAAACTTATAACTTCAACGTGTCAATTCAATCGCCACTTCTAGCTTTCTCGCCAAGTCATTAGTCAACATGAATTCCGACATTAATTGAGTGAGCTCAATTAGTCGGTTACCTAATCGACTCAGCTTCAAATAGAAAAATTATGTTCGTCAGTCACAAAGCCTGAGTCAACTCCTTCGTAAAATGGAAACACCTGCCAATCAACTAGAGACTTGACTACGATCATTCCAATGATCAAATTTTTACCTAAGTTGAGAACTTCTCTCCCAAGGTTACAACTCTCACAATTCACTCATGAGTTTGCTTACCTTCTACAACTTGCTAGATTACTCATCCCTAAGATGCACTGAGCTCTCCACGTGTCATCCTTCACACTTCACCTCCTTCCAGCTACTGTCAACATTGTGCCTCGATGCTCCTTATCCTATAGTCCATCGGATATCCCATTAACGGATCTCAAGCTATCAAACCAACCAACTTAGTGTGTCAATTTAAGCTCCATGAGCTACTCCAACACCACCTTAATGTTTCTCGTCCTACGATTCCTCGAATGACTCATGCAACCTTCTCTTAACTCCATCAAACCTACAAGCCCTTGAGCATGTTGTCATGGCCGCGCTACGTAATCATTCACACTCGAACTCATTGAATCACAAACACACAAGCTCCATATCCTTCATGCCAAGTTCCTACACAACTTAATGCATATATCTAACTTAAACCCTTGACAAAACATTAAAACTCATGATCAAGCCTGATCACTTAAGAGTATGATTACACCAACAATCCTTTTTGAGTTTGACAATCTATTTTAGGAAAATAGACAAATGAAATGGGACCTAAAATTTAGCTTGCCTTATACCTAAGTTCCTCCTAGAGTTAGGAATTTTTCCAAGACAACATGAGGTTTCCATATACCTTTTCTTATCTCAAAGGTGAGAATTCCAACTTCCTTTTACTCCCTTTTTGACATATATATATATATATGCATCAACAATGACTAAACATATAATTTTAATCATTAATTGTATTCCAAACCCCCACATAGATTTAAATGAATACCCCAAGTTATCATGAATGCCCTATTTTTTAGCATTACGCACAATAAATCCAATCGACTATCTATAAGTTACTAGTCGACCTTAATTGACTAGTAATTGTCATAGTCAATTTTGCACCAACTGTGGCTAACCATATAATCTTGATCATTAATTGTATTCCAAACCCCTACATAGATTTAAATGAATACCTCAAGTTATTATGAATGTTCTATTTTTGAGCATTTTGCAAAACTCCATTTGACTACCTACGAGTCACCAGTCGACTCTCATTGTCATAGATGGCTTTGCTGCTAAATTGTACAAACATATTCACAGACCTCTAACAATTTCAAAATTTTACAAAGAGGTTCATTACAACTATATAGTGTTTTAAAGTTTGATGCATTTCTCAAAATTAGTTAAAAGTTTAATTTCCTTAAACTCCTAGTTTTGTTTTGACGCCTTTTAATTTTATGTGTCAAAAAAATACTGAATTGCACTCATGCATGAGTTTATTTGACATCAAATACAATTTGTATCAATTTCATGCAAATTAAATATAAACACCAATGTTTCTTTGCATGAAACTACTCTAATGTGTTAATCTAGGATTTAGCTTTCCACTCATTCCCCCATTGATACCCCACCTTTAGAATGCTAAAGGTACATTTTTTGGGATTCAAAACCTATTACTCCTAATTGGCTTCACAAGTCATTCAATAGAGATGACCTCTCTAAGCATCTTTGTAGATTCAAATGCCTTACCAGCATTTTTAAACCTAGATGGTTCACTTGTACCATAATCATAATCTACTCTAGTATATGATAGTATGTTCGCCTTATATGATTGTTTGTACCCTAAACCAGATTTAACACACTTTACCCTAAATCATGTTCAAGCTCTTGAACTCATTGGTAGTCTCTAGAATTCTCATGCTTCCCTAGCATGCCTTCGCATATTTCTTTCCTCTTGATTTGAGCTTCCAATTTTCTTCAATTCTCTTGGACTTTGTCTTTTTCATCAGCTCCTTATTTGGGCACTTAGTATAGCAGTGGCCTCTTTTCATGGGATGCGAAGCAAATGATAGTATCTTTCTTCTTTGCTTCTTTCTTCCTACAATTTAGATTAGTAAAATTATGAAATTCACAGGAAAGTTTACCTTCTCTACCTCCTAAGCATGTGGACATTTTTTTTATAATGTTCCTTCGCATTGCATCCAAAAAAGTGATGTGCTCTTTAGTCTTGATTTGGATGGAAGAGATTGAAGATTTACCTTCCAATTTTTATCCTCTATTAACTACATTGGACTCATTCTCATCCCTTGAAAAGGTGAATCTCCACTTATCCAACGATGAAGTCTTGTGTCTTCATTGATTTCCTCAATAAATGGACTTTAAATCTCTTCCCTAACTTCATCTTGTGAAATTTTAGATTTTTCTTGCATCGCTTCCGCTTCCGCTTCAAATTTTCTCATTGTCTCGAGTTTTCTCTTCTTGTGTGTGGTTCTCATGATAGCAAACAATTTTTTTGGCAAAGCTCGTTGGCATCCTTATATTCGTCTGTCTTGCTCTATAGCTTTAGTGTTGCCTTCAAAAACACCAATTTGTTATAATGTTCATTTACTCTCCTTGATATTTCTTCCTTTTTTGTCTTTTGGGCTTTCAAACCTCTCTTCCTTTCTCCCCCTCCCCACTCCATGTCAAGGATCATTCCAACAACAATTTTGAACCAAGTTTCCATCGTTTCTTTCCCCATAAAACCTGTTTTTTTTTTGTTTTGCCATGTTGGGACTTCGTAGACCATCCTCTCCATTTCTTGGCTTTCAACAACAATTCCACTTGTTAATATCCGACAATTTCCTCCTTAACTTGTAGCTCTCTTTGTAAACCGAATCCTTAGTCCTTGAATAGCGCTCTTGTTCTAATTAATACCACTTGTTAAAACCAATGAGGTAACTGGTTGAATGGCTAAACAGGGCGAATAGCAATTAACCTACAAATAAAATCTTTTACTCTTGCTAATGTCTTAACAAATTGCTAAGACATAGATTATATGCAGCAGAAAAATAAAAAATAAAAACAAATCAATACACATTAATCGCTAAGACAGTGGTGTAACATGATTTAGAACTCTTATTTCTACTCCACGGTTAGGAGGTGGAGAAACCTTTTACACCAATTTTCTTGTAGGATTTACATAAAGTAAAACTAAAAAGATCTAGGCCATGAGTATAAGAGAGAAGACTCAAGACAGTATAGAATTAACGACATTCAAAAACTCCGCTCAGTCTCTCATTTATAGCCTCCAACATCTTCAACATTTACTTTATCTTCACTTTTTGTTTTGTCATGGATTAGTTGACTAGACCTGCCTTTGGTCATTGATTGTTTTCTTATGGCAATAGTCTTTCAATCAGCCAACAACCAATCAACTAACTTCTAACATCAGTCAGTTGATCTCCCCCCTAGATCATCCGACAATTACAACTTCAATTTGTCAGATCAACAACTACTCACTTTCTTGGTGAGTCAATAGTTGACTAAACTCAATCAGTTGACTACCCAATTGTCTAGGCCCCGTCCATTTGTGAGCCACCAAGACTGAGTAAGTCGAATCAATTTACCAATCGACTAGGACATAGTTATGAAAGGCGCATAGGTGCAACGCGCAGCCAGGCGCGCCATTTGCAATGGGTAATGACTCAAGCGCACTGCTTCAAGGAAGTGCGCTTAAGCGCGCACCTTTGAGAGGCAACAATCACATGTAAGGCACGATTTTGCTCGCTCAATTGAAGCCCAACCCTTGCAGTAGTTGTGGAGGCATCACACGTCGTGTGAGCCTCAAGGCGGTCGTGGAGGTGTCATGCGAGACCCACGGCAGCGGCAAAAGCGTTGCGCGAGCCCCGCAACCAAGGTGGATGTGTTGCACGAGCCTTGCAACCGTGGAGGACTCATTGCACAAGCTCAGTGGCCGCGGCGGAGGGTTCACTCGAGCACTGCGGCCATGGTGGAGTCTTCGCGTGAGCCTCGCGGCCGCGGAGGAGGCGTTGCTCGAGTCTAGCCTCCACAGTAGAGGCTTCATGTGAGCATTGCGGTCGCGGGCAACAGGTAACAGGCTTTTAATTAAATAAAGCGTAAGTAAATAATTTCATCCAAAGGATAATTCAAATAGGCTTAGTTAAACTCTAATAAAATTATCCCATTAATTATATATATATGTTTCTTTTAAAATTAATTTAAAATTATCCAATACTTTTAATTAACATATTTCTTGCATGATTTTATTAGTGAAATATTTTGATAGAAATTTCCTATATATGTTTGAATTGTAAAAATTTATACCAAAAACGTCTTACTTCGATAAGGCGTGCGCCTCAAGCCCCACAACACCTATGCGTTTTTGGACATCTCGCGCCTTAAATAACTATGGACTAGGAACACCTCTAGTCGACTAAAGTCTCACTTATGATCATTCTAATAACCTAAGTTGAGAACTACCTTCTCCCAAGGTTACAAGTTTCTCAACCCTTACAACTCACTCATAAGATTATCTTCCGCAACTTGACTTTGTCACCAAGGTCATCTCCTGCTAGATTAATCGTCACTTATATTACACCAAGCCCTCAACTCACTCCACACATTATCCTTCATGCTTCACCTACATAGTTAGTCTTTTTTAGCAAATATCAACACACTGTCACAATGTTTCTCATCCTAAGGTCCCTCGGTTACTCGATAATATCCTTCTCTAATCTCCAACAGATCTTGAGCCACCGAACCAACTAACTTAATCACATGAAGTCAAGTTCTATGAGCTACTCCAACATCATCTCAATATTTCTCGTTTGCAAACCCTCACATGCCACATGCAACATTCTCCAAACTCTACCGAACCTCAAAGCCATTGAGTGTGTTGCTTTAGTCATGCCAAATCATCACCCACACTTGACCTCGTCGAGTCATATGCTCTGAGAGCTTTATGTGCAAAATTTAACTTAATGCATATATCAAATACATATGCAAGTCTATCTTAAATCCTTTGCTCAACTATCAAAGTCTATGAACGATCGAGCCCAATCACTTAGGGCACAATTGCAACAATAAAGCGTTCCAGTAAAAGTGAAGATTTATAAAGATAAAATGGATGTCTGTTCAAATCTAAATGGTAGGTGCAGTATCTTGATAAAGTTGCATGAGAAATAAGGACGGTTGTTTTTTATGTACCATTATGAGCGATCATCAAATGACAAACCTAAAGGCGAATAGCTCATGCCCTAAAAAAGGAGCTAACTCTACTGATCAATCAGGTCATTAAAGCACTATGGCTAACAACATGCCATGTAAAGAATGCAAATATAGCAAAGACTTCTAAATGGTTGGGCTATTGTTTATGGATCAATTAGATATAGAAGAATTCAAGGATGTGAAAATAGATAATTTAGAAGCTGCATAGATCTTAAATAAGTAAAATTAACTTGCATGGTGAAAATACTGATGAAGTGTATGAGAAATTGGTGCATATGAACACAGAGTTACACTTTCTATGTTTGTTTACATTTGTGTTCACCAAAAAAAAAAAACTAACAAATTGTAAGTGGCTTCCTAGTGGAATAGTTAAGAAAATGTCTCTAGACATGAAAAGATATTCAATTCACCTTCCCTATACTTTAAAAGGCATGATATCTCTCTTGCAACATCAATCTAGAGTCCAGCAACCAAAACTGTCAACATAGATATATTATATTCTATAAAGAAACAAGAAAGGATTAAACTTTTCATGTTGGTCAAGAAACAAATAGGCTTTAGCCCACAAGGTTCAGTATTGATATTTAACATGGAGCAAGTACATCATTCTACTTTTGCTTACCTTCATATAATTATTTCAATAATTGCACTGAAGGAACCAAAGCATGCCCAATCCAAGATTTCCTGCTCTTAGGCAGTTCACAGTCAGGTGCCCGTGACCAAATCTTTGAGGACATGTCAAACATTATAGTGCTGAACTCTCTGGTATTGCAGAACAAAACAATCCCCAATTGATCTATTGTATCAAAATTAAAAAGACCGCTACCACAAAATTGCTGAAAGATTTCATCAGGCATAAAACAAAACATCCCCCATTGCTTGTCCACTAAATCATACTCCCAAATTTCAATTCTTGTGATTGTCAATTCTTCTCCATCCAAACCACCAACTAAGAATAACCTCTCCTCAAAAACCAACAAATGGAAGCACAATAGAGAAAGTGGAAGCTCCTCATCTACCACGCTCCACATTCTTGTTTTCAGATCGAATGCAAGTAGATGATCGGGATGTCTTCCAAGAACAAACAACAGACCATTCAACAAGATTGCATTGCCTAACATCGCATAGTGATGCGGAAACTGCCCTGAAGACTCCCACCGGCGAGAAGCAGAATTATAGACCTGGCAATCGGAGGGTCGAAGAACCCCACCATCGATAACGTTCTTGCTGGAAGACACAATCTTAAAATCCGCGGAGGCCTCATCTTCAACCAGTGAGAGGATATAGGAATGAAACGACATCGGGGTGATGGGGGTGACTGTCCTGGAGAGGATATCGGAGACGAATTGCCCACCTTCATATTTATCGGCGACGACCAGGCAGCCGCTGGAGGTGTGGATGTGGCACAGCGAAGGCGGGAGGGGGAGGTGGATCCAGGATGCGCGGACGGGCAGGAAGGCGATGGCGCGGGGGCTGCGAACGCTGATGCCGTCGATGAAGAGAAGAAAGATGAGGTCGTCGAGGTGGCGGGAGCGGCGCAGGGAGTAGGCGGAGAGGAAGGAGGGGGAACGGATGGTGTGGAGGAAGGAACGGGAGAGGGACTTGCAGACGAGTAGGGTGGAGATGGGGAGGAGGAGGAGGATGGATTCTTGTAGGTTGAGAGGAAGCCTCTCCCAATCGGAGGAGGAGGACGCCATGGCAGACCTCGTTTGTGTTTTTAGAGCTTGCGTTCCTTTGTGCGTCCCATGGCACGAGACCGACTTTAATTTGTTCCCCTTTATTTCTCTAATTTTTTCGGGTTAAATTGTAAAAAAAAAAAAAAGAGTAATTGAGACAAGAGTGTTCTTCTTGCCTTCGATATTTATAGTCATGTTTAATAAATGAAGTATTTGTATCAATGAATTTTTTTAATAATCTT
>JBAMIB010367286.1:0-10890 GCA_037177415.1 Kaempferia rotunda | reverse complement strand
TCATTAATTTGGTTTTTATTCTTTTGATATTATGAATACTTTCAACATCTAGTCTGTCCATGTATATGGACAATTTCTGGATGTATTTGGCCCAAGGTTCAAAATCTTGAACTGGAGTTTTAGTCTTTGATTAGAATGATACTGATTTGGTTTTGGTATCATGTTGACGTTTCGATGCATGAGATCAGTGACATATTATAGCTTGAAGGAGAAAGGAGATGAAGATAGGTAGGATGCACTAGCTGTGTCGAGTGGTATCGAGTTTCAGTAATTTATCAAAACGATTAAGGTTGTAAATAAATCAAATGTCTGTGAACAAGCTTGGTGTTTAGCTTGATAAAGCTCATTAAATAGTAAAATAATGTATAAAATAAACAAGCTTGAAGACTAGTAAACTTTCATGAACAATTTATAAATACACTTATTTTTAAATAAGTAAAATTTAATTATAGATTTATTTTAAATTTTTTTATTAAAATATATAATGGTGCGCTTGGTATATATTTGGCAATGGGAATGGTGATGAGTTTGATTGAGGGGGGAATGAATTTAGCGATAACCTAGGGGTGTGGGTTATGAAATTAGGGGTATGAAACCCATATTTTGATTTTGATTCCCGTCTACAAAGCATTAGGAATGGGAATGAAATAGATTGCATTCCCATTCCAGCCTCCTAAACCCGCCTATTAAGCACCCCTTAAATTTTTATAATCTAAAGTTATTCATAATAAGTTAAAAATAAGAAAATTTGAGCTTGACTCGGCGCAATCTTGATAATATTTTTAATAAACAAGCTTGAACAAGTTCGATAAGTAAATAAACAAGCTTGAATATAGTTGAACTTGGCTCAGCTTAGCTCGTTCACACCCCCAAGAATGATACGTTTCAATTGTTGCATGCAACATGGTACAAGATTTCAAACTATGATTTAACCCATTTCAAGTCTAGTTACTCTATGTCTTTGTCTATGCATTTTTCTTAGGTTATGCCTAAACTTTTTCTTAAAGAGGTCCTAGATTTACTTTGTTTAGTGGAATCTTCTTTCATCCATCACAATACTATAGAGATCATTGTTAGATTTTTCTTTGTGTAAATTTCAAGTGAATTTAAATTCCAGTCAAAGTGATACTGCTAATTGATTATTGTTCTTCATTTTTAATTTCTGAAGACCTGTGCAGCCAACATGTCTATTTTGCTCTCTTTCTCCTTTCACTAAGTGTTCTGATTAAAAATTTGCTGTTGACAAACAGTTGATAGACTGGTGAATGTGCTTTGGACATTTTCTCTAAGGATGCTTAGGTAGCAAGTTGAAAAAAAAGGTCTTTGAGAAAATCTCAGATACACAAGGATGGTACATTCTAATTTATAAGATAAGTCTTTGTCAAGTCTGTTTATTACACGAAGACAGGAAATAAGCACTGATAGTTCTTCTCTTTGCCTCCTAGATAGGATAACCCAAGTTTCAGACCTGTTATTAGCCAAGCTTCAGTTTAGAAACCTTTATCAGATAAGTTTATTTGGATTTCTTTTAGATATATTGTTCCTGATCAAGAGTAACAAGAGTATTAATCAATCAAGTTCTATGTCCTTGGCAAGATTTGTGGTTACTCAATATAAAAAACAGCTTGAGAGTGGAGACTGTCTTGGAAGGGTAGTGTGAGTTCACCTTTCACATATGCCATCAGTATTCATCATCATTGATGGTGGGAATGCAATTGTTACCATAACTCACCAACCTAGTGAGGAGGATAAAAACTTTGTTGCAACCTTGCACAGATGACTTCCAGCCAAATATTACACTTTGCTGCCGACAACTTTTTCCTGATATACCATAAAGATTGAGTTTCAAATATCACAGTCTTTCTTCACCTAATGATATCCTTTCTAGCACAACAAATCTTCCTGATTATATTCACATTAAATAAGACAGTGATCATTGCATGCATTTGATTTTGAAGATGTTGGATCAGTTTGGCACGGCTAGTAGTATCCTCTATTGTGTCAGTTGCATTTCCTACCTCTATCAGGGCTGCTTTGCTGGTTTTGTAGCAGCATGGTGCTGACCTTTGGCGAATTATCTTTCCTTTAAAGGCCATCTTTTGATTTTTCATTTTTGCAACATAACCAAAGAGGACCATTGCAATTCCAAGGAAATTTCAGCTTTGAATTATGTGTGGAATGAATGGTAATTTGAATTAGTCTTCAATTGACAATTTGTTCCTTTGACAGGGAACTTGCACTGAGCTACTAGTTCTTGGGTGATTTTAAGCTATAATTTGGTGGTTAAAGGAAACAACTTTTGTGGCCTGAGTTTATTGACTGATACTCTTGGTATTATTTTTATTTGCTTGAAGCAAAACTTTCTGAGAGCACTAATATTTGTGACACAAATAAAAATAGACCATCTTTAAATACTGAATTGATAACATAAAAATTGTTCACACTCTACATTTTATCTACTTGATTTACATATAATTTATTTTATTTCAATTTCTACCATCCTTGTACACCTAATGTAGTTATTCTCGAGTCTTAGTAAGACCAAGTTGTTGTAGAGTGTGTAAGAGATTCACATCTCGTTGTCTGTTCATTCAATAAACAATAGAGTTATTTTTCTCAATATTCTCCTCTCCCATGTTGTCTGATCATCCTGGTGCCTTGTCGAGTGATGTTGAGCCCAACTCCAGATTGCCTTGCTTACCTGTACTTTCCATCTGTCACTACATAACTGTTTTTTATGTGATTTTTTGTGATTTTGTAATAAGATGCTATTTTGAGAACTATCAGGACTTGTATGTATCAGTAATCCCTATTTTTGTTGTTCATTTCCTTTTACCTTAGTTGATTTCCTATAATCTAAGTACTAGTACACATCCATAAGTCCTGCAATGTGTAGTTGTACACGTTACTTTTATAGTTTGCGATTTATAACAAGGCATGTGTGTGCTATGGGAGTTGTGCTGTGAGATTGCTTTAGATACCCATCGACCATGCAACATTAAATCTGAAAGATTTCTCCAGGCTCTGAATGTATATTGTTTACCAAGCATAGGTTAAAATTTTGAGCTGTTTGCTCGATACGGGCGAAACATCTCGTTCCATCCACGAACTAGCATCAACACAACATCGGCACTCGGAGACGTCGTGCGGGCCGGCGTGCTCACGGTCGTCGTAGAACAGGGAATGACAAGTTTTAATTTAGGATTTAATGATAAACTTAGCTTAATAATTTTAATCAACTCCCAGCTATATGATAATTTAAATAGGCTTACATAAAACCTAATAAAACCATCCCATTAATTATATATATATATATATATATTATTTTTTATATCTTTTATTTTTAAATATATAAATTAATGTTTTTATTTTTAGTTAATATATTTTATATTTAAAAATACCGAAACTGTATCGTTCTAATCCAAGACTGAAACCTTGGCACGATTCGAGATTTAAACTATGCTACCAAGCACATAATTTTTCATGATCTTCCCTTGCTAGGTTGCAGAGCCATTAAGGGCCATGGTAATGGGTGCTCCCTTGGAAGATGCTCGACACCATGCCCAAAGATATGATAGGGTGCGGCAAGAAGCTGAAGCTCAGGTATTACTATTGCAAACTAGTTAAATTATCTTCTATTCCATAAAATCTGTATGTGCATCATGCATTTACTTGTATGCTATCAGTATTTGCTGAAGCTTTGATCACGGAATGTTTTTATTCTTTCTTGTTAAAATTGTTGTTTGTAACTCAAGTTTTAGTTATTGACACAATAATTTTTCAATCTTTGACAAAATGCTCAATATAATGGATCCTTCTCCGGACCCCGCATGACGGGAGTTTTGTGCACCGGGCTGCCCTTTTACAAAATGCTCAATATCCATACGGAAAGGGATGCAAAATACTGCTAAATATGCTTAGATAAGTTTTTTTTAATCATACATACTATTTGCATGCATTTCTTAGTTTGTTGTGTCTCCCAAATAGCCTTGCATATATACGAAGAAAGAATATAAATAGGTCAATTTGGAAAGCATATGCAAGTGATATTTTTTATTCTATGTAATGAAAAATTGGAGAAGAAAGAATAATAGAGAGATATAAGTAGGGTAGAATTGACGCGATAGAGTGATCCCCTACATTTTTGAGGAAAGGAATATATAAAACTTTCTTCCCGTCATTATTTGGAGGAATTTATATGAGGAATCAACCATTATTCTATCAAGTGTATTTCTAAACAATTTAATAAAAAAATTGTGAAAAGATGAAATATGGAAAAAGTTGTCTTAATTCTTTTTAAAGATAATGGGGTTCAATGGACTGAATTATGAATGAGAGAATGAAAGATAAACATTTCTCTCCCTATTTCTTTCCCTCTTTCAGATTCTCTTCAATGAAATGAAGAGATTTGGAATCCCTACCCACTTATCTCTCCACTGTGTTTCATTCATTGGCATTTTACCATAGGAAAAACACATTGTATGACTTATTATGTCATGCCCCAAGTAAGTCCTCTTTCCAAGGCTATAAAACTTTACTATAATGACACAACCATTGTAGTGGCACATACTTTGTAGCAGTCAATGGATTGTATCACTGAGGCGCAAACAACATTCATAACACGACCACATGTGATGACTATAGAATAAGAGCAACACACATAATTATGAAACAAGAACACTTAATTTGAATGGAAATTACTAAAGCATAATCCAATGTCATGTGATCAAGTGCTAACGATAATGTACAAAAGTGCCACAAACATGAAAATAAAAGTGAGAAAGTAAATAACAATAAGTTAATGGAAAACTCTTAGTTGTGCAAAAACTCCCTCCTATGTCCTAGAGTAGCAAAGTTAAAAATTTGCCTAAGAACCTGACTCAACACCTCCGTAATTTCATCTGGAAGCAAACACAGATGCAGGATGCCAATAAAACAGGTTTGGGAGCCTCACAAACGATAAATAAAAGGTCAGCAACAGTTAAATAAGAAAGATAAATGAGCATACCCCAATGCAAAAACAAATCTAATCATCAATATAACCATGTAAGATACAACCCATACATCATGTATCACTCCATGCTCAATCCAATAGTTCATCATCATCATCGTGTGAAACGCCCCTATTGACCAATTGATGTCTCTCCAATATAATGTTGTCATTAGGCCACATTGTCCCCTGGTTAGGCATCAACAACCCTAATTTTGACATGCCCTTCATATGCTGAAGTCATGGAAAACCTCGCTTAGGCATCAACAACTTGAACCACCACACACCATATTATATCTCGGAAGACATGTGATATCTCAGCTAGGCATCAATGACTTGAAGTGCCATGTGCGCCAAATAACCCTAAAGTCAGATGGTATTCTAGTAGACACCAATAATAATAATCATTAGATGCCCCATCATCAGCCCTTGAAGGCACTCTAATCACCAGCTAAAAAGGCTCTTGGGATGAATCTAAGATGCATGGATCTCCTCCCACTATATGTTAACCCATCTTATTTTCAAAGCATGGTTTAAAATATTCTGTGCCGAGTGAACTTACTATTCCACCCACGTATCAAAACTGGCAACGACACTCTAGAGGTTCCAAACCCCACAGGCAACCTTAGAGGAGTTGCGTGAGCCACGCGACCGACCTCAGAGGTGTCGCGCGAGCCTCGCGGCTGCAGAGGAGGCGTCACGCGAGCTCTGCGGCTGTGACAGACTCATTGTGGGAGCCCTACTGTGGCTGACTTGTCTTGAGAGCCCAGTGACCGCGGTAAACTCATCTCGAGAGGCCAACGTCGCGGCGGACTAGTCACGAGAGCCCAACGATTGCAGCGGACTAATTGCGAGAGCACAATAGTTCAAACAGTAAAATTAAATAAACTTAATAATTTCAATCAACTCTCGGTTATAGTATGAATATTTTAAATAGGCTTAACTAAACCCTAATCAAATTATCCTATTATTTATATGTATTTTAAAAATAGTTTATTTTTATTTTTTGTATTTTAAATATTTAGATCAGTTTTTATTCTTAATTAATATATTTTATATTTAAAAAATATTGAAACCCTATCGGCGCGACATGCTATGAAACCGAATCCGTATCGTTCCGGTCCAGGATCGAATTTTGGGCACGAGTCAACATTTTAAACCTTGGTTCAAAGTGTAGCTAATTATGCTATAGGTTTTTTATGTTAGGGTAATATGTTAACATGCAACATATTAAGTTTAGAAGCATATAACAATGTAAATCTCTAAACATGCATCAGTATTAGTAAAAAGATAAACACTAAGCATGCATCATTCCTGACAGAAATAGCATCACTAAACATGTATCAAGATAATAATGTAATCTAAACATATATCAAGATAAACATTGTAAAGAAAGTAAACATGCTATTAATATGTACAAATCCAACACATAAAAGTAACAAAGGTAAACACACTATCAATATATGTAGAGTCTAACACATTTAGGAAACAACAAAAGCAATTAACCAAAAATAGAAAAGAACCCTCCATATGTTAGATTATCAACCAGAGTCACTATGAGCCATTATCCTCAAAGGTATTATTGTAAATCTTCATTTCACAACTTCTCTCCGTAGATTTTACTGTAAATCTTCATGTCATAATTTTATAATCCACAATGGGTACATTTCCACTCATTATACTCATCTCACGTCTCTCTCCAGTACATGCACCCTCCATAATCTCATGCCACATCACAAAATTAATAGATTTAACACTTCAGCAATTATGAGCACCACAAGCAAACATGCCCCTCTTGCTCAACCCTATACCCTCAGCTTATCGCTTTCCAGTGATTCTGTATTTTGATGATCTTTGCTGTAGTAAAGAGTCGAGGCTAGAGGAGCCTTGTTGACTGCTAAAGGTTGGTATGAGGATGCCATTTATATACCTTGAATCATCTGCCCTAAACGAGAAGGACAAGGAAGTTTAGATACAATTCAATAAATCAAGGTGAAAATATATAATCTTTGATTCCTCCATAACTTGGTAAGCTGCAGCTCAACTGAAGGAGGAAAGAGAATAAGTTGACTCACATCGAGTCAATGCAGCCACCTTGAATCCGCACGAGATTCTTCAACTATTTCAACTATGCATGCAAAAATCATTCTTGGATGGGGTATTGTCATTGCTCAAATAAACAATACGCAAAATTAAGGTTATGAAGAAAACAATGATGATGGGCCACCCGCTACCTAAGACAAAAGAGAATAGGATTGGCTTTGTTGCTAATCACCCATCTTAGCTCATTGAGGGAGATCTGGACACCTAGACGTTGGTCAAACTCACATAATAAGGTGATTGTGGTTGACTTAGGCAGTGGAAGAGGACTTGGCAAGGTTTGGGGTGCTGCTTCAGAATGGGGAATTCATGCAGGGTGAGGAGATCATGAGTAAGCGGAGAGGTATTATAAAGTACATGCCCAACGATCCACCAAAACCACAGGTGGCAGCAAGTTTCCATTTCTGGCAGCTGTATAAGATTTGTTTTTTAGCATATATTGTGAAGGCTCACTGTCAAAGCATGCAAAAGGAATTATCATATACTATAAGTTGAACCAATCAATTTTAGAAGACATTCCTAATAATTGGTAAAATAACCATCCACTTCTGCTGGATAATTATCTTGAATACAAGTAAATACAAGCAGCTATTCGTATTTGAATTTACATCTTGTTCTTGGTTTATCGTATTGATTTGTTCCATTCCTAAATTTCACCATTATTACCTACTAGCTTTGCAAGTGATTGGGAATCAAGCACCTTAAAACATGCAAACGCTAAACAGTGAATTGCTGACTTTTTTTTGACATTAGAAGTCCAACTCATGGGAGTCATAACTTTCTTAAGTTTGATAGAAAGGCCCTTACCATTTTAGGTCACTTCAATGTTTTTTTTTTTTTCAATTAATGAATCTCTATTCCTGTAGAAAAAATGATAAATGTTAATTTTGTGAAAGTTTTGTTTGAGTCCAGAGAATTCATTTCACAAGGAATTCTTATCTGAAGATTTATATGAATTTTATCAGGCAATTGAAGTTTCAAAACGCCAAATTAAAGTAAGGGAAAGTGCAACTGGTGGTGATTACATATCAAAGTTAGAAGCTGCTGAGGCCAAATTGCAAGAACTAAAATCTAATATGGCAGTTCTAGGTAAGGAAGCAGTTGCAGCAATGACTGCAGTTGAAGCCCAACAACAGAGATTAACCTTACAACGGCTTATTGCCATGGTATTGCCCTATTTCTTACATGCAGTTGACTGTCAATTACCAGCTTTTGGTTCATGTCAATTAACAAAATTCTCTCCACTTAAGGTTGAGTTAGAGCGTACTTACCATCAGAAAATCGTACAAATTCTTGAACAACTTGAAACAGAGGTAACTGTTCTTATTTCTATATACATAATTGTTTTTCCTGTATCTTGTGCACATTTTTAGATGCCAATTTTTTCACATGGAAAACAGAAACTAAATTGTTCAACTTTGCTGATTGACCAATTTACAGATGTTGTCAGAGCGTCAAAGAATTGAAGCATCTCCAAGTCCTACTGCAGAAAACTATATGCCACCTCCACCATCATATGAAGAAGCCAGTGGCATTTTTGTTGACTCTACTTCTGATGCATCAACTGAAAATGTTGAATTCTTTTTAGCCGAGGTAGCCAAGTGGCTTATATGTGCATCTATGAAGTTAGGTTACACTAGGTTTCTTTTTTGTTGTTGTGCTCACTCGTATTCATATACTCTTCATTCTTCTAGGCTATACAATCATACCTAGCTGAGACAGAGGTGGAGCTTAACTTGTCTGCTGGTGACTATGTTGTTGTGCGCAAGGTATGTGTATTATGTAAAAGGTTTACTTTATTATGCTTGTTTGCCCAAATAGTGAAACTTAACTATAAGAATGTAACCTTGATATTGAAAACCATCATTCTGATTGTTTTTCATTTTTTTTCTTGGATCTTGTTTTATGTCTCTACAATTGTCTCATAAAGCTTGTAACATGTTTTGACTATTTTCCTCTTAGTGTCTATGTTGTTATGTCACTTGACATGCTTCAGCAATGATAGATTGATTGCTTGCTTCTTGCAGAAACAATTCTTTGAAAAAAATGTATGACCGTGTTAGTGGGCAGAGCATCAAGTAGCAAAGATTACTTTTTTTAAACACAGTTGAATTGCTGGATTCATGTTTCACATCACGATAGAATACAAATTGAATGTAAAATTACACATTATATTAAAGGACTCAGAACTTAAAGGAACCCTGATGATTTGAATAAATCCAATTCAATATTATTTGATATGGATCATACTTTATGTGATTTCTTGTAAAGGAAGGAAAACCACTATAAATTCCATCAAATTAAATTAAACTCACTGAATTAACTTGACCCATCAAAAAATAATTTGTCAATGAAAATGAAACCCAATTCATTATATCAGAAAAAAATGATAAATCATTGGAATTGTATAGAAATCTCCCATGTAGACTTGAGTCAGTGCGGGTGAAGTCCACATTGAATGATGGCTGCTGCGGAAACCTCCTGCCATTTGAAGACTTAGAATCAAAAACATCCAAATTGAGCTGTTAAAGAGTTCTTGGATATGCCAATGGACAGATGTAGCGTCATCCTGAGTATAATAGGAAGGGCTTGGCGGCAATTGATCTTTTGGCAAGGATTTGGATGACCAAAAGTCAAATTCACTTTTATCTTCCTCTCTGTATGTAGTGTCAATGTTGTCTTTCCTATTCCTTTCTTCAACCATGTTAATGCCATTTTGACTTAACCTCATCCTAAAATTCAACTTGGTCTTCCTTAACCATTCATATCTTGTTTTTGATGGTTTCGGTGGTCGGAGTCTCATAGAGTCCGATGTCCCCGGATTAAAATTTTCGCTTAGAAAACTAATCCGGATGGGATGAGTTTCTGAGACACAATCGTTTCGTCGTCGTGCTAACATCTTCGAGTGATCACTTGAACAAACTTGTTGTTCAAGTAATTCAAATCGTTAGATCGATTAGCCGCGGAAAAGACGACGATTGGATCGCCGGTTATTGTGTTTACGATCGGGGTCCATAATATAAAAAACATATTAACAAAAACAAGAAACTTAAAGTTTACCTCTTAGTCTTCTATCGTATGTCCTTTCCTCCTTGTGAACTTCGTGTGGACAAAGATCTTTCACAAGTAGAAGCCTCTTAGATCTTTCTTGAAGAATTCGGCCACCAAAGAACCAAAAGGAAAATCCTTTCTTCTTTAGTTGTGCCGCCACCTAAAGGAGAATAAGAGGAAGAGCACCGGCCACCAAAGAACCAAGAGGAAGATCCTCTTTACCTTGGTTGCCGCCGGCCCTAGAGGGGAGAAGAGAAGAGGCGCCGGCCCTAGGGAGAAGAAGAGGAGCCGGCCCTAGGAGGAGAAGAGAGGGAAGCTTGTCTCTTTTGGCCAAGAGGGAACCCCTTTATAAAGAGGTGTAGCCGGCTAAAAAAATTCTGTTAAACTGAAAAAAATAGAATTCTGTTAATTTTTCTAGATAGAAAAAAAAAATAGAATTATATTTCCCCTTTTTTTCTTTTTGATACTGCCAGCCACAGAGAGAGAAGAAGAAAAAAAATTGTTAAAAAAAAATTCTATTAATTTTTCTAATAAAAAAAATAAAATTCTGTTAACTCTTCTTTTTTTTCTTCTCTTTTCCTTTTCTTCTCTTTTTCCTTTCTTCTCTCTTTCTTTTCTTCTCTTTTTCTTTTCTTCTAGATTTAGGCTTCTTGAGAATATAAAAGGCTACGATAGGGACCATGAGGAGGAGTTGGGTCTTGGCCACCCGATGGATCCGAACCACACAAACTCGATCCATCAATGATGTT
>JBAMIB010366972.1:0-10893 GCA_037177415.1 Kaempferia rotunda | reverse complement strand
GAAAACAGAAAACTTTTATGTTTTTGTATAAATTCAATCAAAAAATATATATTTTTTTAAATATGATTTAGAAAATAGAAAATAAAAAATAAAATTTTTTCTATTTTTTATATTTGGGCGGGAAATTTTTGGAGAAGGCTTTTCTGTTTATATATATATATATATATATAATAGTATTAAAGTAATTTTGATTAAATTAAAATGATTTTAATTAAATTTTAAATATTTTAAATAAAATTAGTAAAGAGTACTCTAGTAGTGTCATAATAAGTCATATTTCTAGTAATGAGTATTTGATATAAGAGTGACATTGTATGTATAATAATTTTTATCAGTTAGTATAATTTTATTCTATATTATACCAACTATAATTATAACTATAGCTGTTATAATAGTCCGAGCATAACCGAATTGATTATTACACGGTAGATTTATAGGATTAAGTAAGATTTGAATTCAAATAAAATCTAAGGAAATATCCACACATGTGATAACTAGCTTCTATAATAATTTATAGGGTGTCAATTCAGATGGATCGTATTGTGAATTTTTTTTAATCCTCAACTCCGAACTCGAACTCAACCCTCAACCCTCAACCTGAACCCGAACCCGAACCCGAACCCGGCCAACCAAACCAACCTAAACCCAACCTGAACCCAACCCAGATAACCTATCCAAAATAACTTTTTTGGTCATTTTTTTAATTAATTATTGACTTTTATCTCAATACTTCATTATTATTATACTAATATTGATATTAATATATATAAAAACATCTTAATTTTTAAAATAAATTTGATTTAACCCTGAAAAATCAACTAACCCCTAAATTCGGGTCAACCAGAACCCGACCCATCCAGAACTCAATTAGAAAATGTTCAACCCGAAACCCTCCAACCCGAACCCGACCCTAACCTGAAAATGCCTAACCTGAACCTGATTTTTTTTTGATCGATTCGGATTGGATTGTCGGATCGGATTCATTTTTGACACCCCTTATAATTTAGACCTTTGCAATAGTATGGAGTCACTAGGATGACTAATTTTATTATTTTTTTACGTAACTATAGCTGATATAATAATATTAAAATAACTATATTTTTAAATAAAAAATAATATGAGTACTATTTTTTTGATAGTTTTTAAAAATAAAAATGCTCTTTTCAATAATGGAAATAAGAGACAACTTTTTAATTTTTGCTAAAGCGATTTCGACATCATATAATATAAAGTATATTTAGAATAAAATTAATTAACTAGTAGGGTGCATTTAGAAAATAAGCAAACTATTTGTTTCGTGCTACGGGAGTTGCACGTGAACGCTCAGTCCCTGTCCCTGGTTCCGTTCCCCCGGTTCGCTCGACCGCCGCTTCGCGCGGGCGCTGCCATGGAGGACATAGAGGACCTCGTCGGCGCCGGCGCTCCGCCCGGCCTCCGTCTTCCCGTCACTTCCATCGGTATCAAATCCAAGAGAAAGCCGAAAGCTCGCCTCCTCTGTGACCTCGTCACCCCAAACCCTCAAATCCCAGGCACACAGGTTCTTCCGTCGAACCACTTTCCTTTCGTTTATTTCTCGGTTCAAGTATTTTATCCATGCTGCTAATGTGTTTTTGTTTAATTTGGTATAGACGGTATTCTTGAAGACGTTCGGCTGTTCGCACAATCAAGTAAGTCTGTCAGTTGCATCTGTTAAGCTTTTTAATCTTTTCTCTTGAGGCGTTGATGCATGAAGGCGAGACAGATGTAGTTCACTCCGCAAATTTCATTGTCTGCCACCTGCCATATAAACGAATTAAAATTGAAGTGGGAAGAGCCCCTTGTACACTGTTTAGACATTCAGTCAATTTTCATTTCTTAGATAAAATTTTTGTTTTCTCACAAACTTTAGCTAAAATTTATTGGGTAAAAAAACTCCTGTCATTGCCATCAAGTTAATTATGTTACCACGCATTAGGTAAAACCTTAGCTAACATGTTTATGTTAGTCTATAAGGGGCTTCCATTAGGTCTGTTATGAAATGATCTGCATCTTCTTCACCATCAGTGTGCTCTTCATCAATGATAAATTACTGTAGCTTTATCTTTTGAATAATGTTTTCTTTTCTTCATATTTCAATGATGGATAAATGCCTAGACTAGCTTCCTGCCTTAGCTAGCACTGGCCAGATCAAGGCAACAATGCTTGAGTTCACAGATAATGAACTAATAAAAGAGAGTTGACCCTAGGGTTCACATATCCTGATTATGCTTCACACCTAGACTAAGCTATCCACATAACCTGAAGCCTAAAGTGCTGTAATCTAATACCAAGCACCATTCATGATTTACACTTTAAGATAGTATATGGGAAGTGGGAACATTAGCGAACAACCAGATTCATAAATGAAGCAAATTATAATTTTTTTTTGTCCTCAAAGAACAACGAGGAATTTATTTGTGAATCTACTTTTAATCCTTTTTGAAGAAGTTTGTGACGCAGCACCTAAATCAAACCATCAAACCACCCAAGAATATGAAACAAAGTAGATGAAGTGAAGAAGATAATAATTCAAAAGTTGAATTGAAAATTGTATTAATTCAAAGATAATTAAAGTAGATGAGTCCAAAATTCTTTTATGGACTTGACTCGACAACAAACATAACAACAACAACGACCAAGCCTAATCCCACTAGGTGGGGTCGGTTACTCAACAACCAACATAGCAATTAAATATTCTAAATAAAGAAAATATGCTAATCTTTATAGGGATTATAATTGTTTCATATTCATTACCAAAATAGAAAATTCTAGATGACAAAAATTAAATCTCCAATTTGTTGTAGATGTGTCAATTACTAATAATTTTCAATTTTCCCTTTATCATGGATGTTGAGCCATTCTCAATTTAATCTCTTATTTATTCCCTTCAAAATTATTTCATTTTTTGTGTTCATTGTATAATGAACTAATAGAAAGAGGAAGAGAGTTGACCTTTGGTATCATATATCCTGATTATGCTTTACAACTATTCTAAGCTATCCAGATAACCTGAAACAAAAAGTGATGTTATCTAATACCAAGCACCATTAATGATTTATCCAATACAAGGTTCAATGTGACTTAGATATTGTGGTGGGATCCAACATGTCATGCTAATGAACCTTAGCCATTGATTTTTAAGGTTGCCTATGTGTCCTCATCTAATTCGCTGCCTCTGACGATACTGACCTATTCATGTTCAAACCTATTGATCTATCTATTGGACACATGCCACCCATCTAAACATTATTGTGTTTCGTGGGTAATTTTATCTTCATTAGCTACTTTACCCCATGTCAAGTTTTACGAGTTGATATGAATGTTTGATTGATCTCACATAGGGGTTGCCAAAAGATACCCCCTGATATTCCTTAATCATGTACTTTGATCCATGCCCCCCACTTTATCTTTCTCCTCTCTCATGGCACCCCCCCTTAAATAGTGTGGCTGGCTCAGTTAAAAAAAAACAAAAAACTATTACCTTTCCCTACAATATTTCTCAACTTAAAGAGTCTTCCACGAGTACAATTCAAGTCTTCCATGAGTACTTCCTGCTCAAATGCAGTCTACAAACAATAAAGTATGTACTGGAAAATTCTTTTATATGAGAAAAGAAAGGGCTGCCTTCTTTTGTTTATATCATAGTCAAATGGAATAGTAATGTGTACCAACTTCAAAGTTCTAGCCTTCTAGGCAATTTACTATTCAAAATTCCATTCTGGTTCTGGGCTTTAAAGGAAGGAAAGAATAAGGTCATATTGTTTGCTTGATCACCCTTCTTCCTTGTTGAGCTTCCTTGAAACTCCCTTGCCGAGATTGCTGCCCAAGGGTTGTTCTCCACAATGATTATGCCTTTTTAAACTGGTTTTATTTTTATTCCAATTTCAGTATCGTTGCTCACCTCAAGTGGCTCATATCGCTCGATGCCCATTTCGTGCAATATGAATGGCATTTAAAACCACGATGCAGACCAAGGTTAAAGTGACATGCCAAGTTGGAGTATCAAGAAAAAATTCTAAGGAGATGATCCATAGAGGAGCTGGAGGAAACCCTAGTTGTCTCACCTCATATAAGGAGGCTCCCAACCAGAATAGTCCTAAGGATTTGAAGAAAACACTAGTCAGTTTCCCTTGCATCTTATTATGGGAGAAGCCTCGCCTCAGTTCCCCTTGGCCCATATCACCAAAATTGGAGGAAACCTCACACTCTGAATCATGGAAAGTAGAACCCAAATGCATATGAGGTGGAGGAAGTCATCACTCACCTCACTTCACAGGATATAGAAGAGCCTTGCATTTTGATTGGGGGAAATAAAAATCATATGCACATGAGGTGGACGAAATCTTGTGTTGAGACCATGTATCTACTCCTGCACATGTTGTTCAATTGCCAGAACACGATTCATGCGTGCCAGTTGATTTTTTATATTGTGATGCAAAGTACTGCACATAGCATCCTAAAGGCCATGTGAGAACCATAAATATGCATCTGTGAACTTTTGAAGTTAATGTAAGTTGGCCAGTATAATGTTTTTGTTAGACAATACCATTGTACTTTTTTTTGGAAAGTATGTTTGCAAGTACTTATTAAGTTACAAAGAAGTGATTTTTTTGGTGTTGTTTTGAAGTGCTCATTCTTTCTCCTTTGTTTGCTAAATAGAGTGATAGTGAATATATGGCTGGTCAACTGTCAGCATTTGGTTATGCTGTGACGGAGGATCCTGAGCAGGCGGACTTATGGCTGATAAATACGTACTTTTCTTGTTCATAATCTTCAATTGTTGTTTTTTGTTTCTCCCTTTTACTTCATGTCAACATGTTTTCTTCTAAACATTTTGTTAAACCTTAATGCCACCTTCAATCAATGTCTATGCTATTCTGTTATATGGTCGTTTATATCAATGGTAATGAATTGTAGTTTGAAAAAAGAAACAGGAGAAATTACTTTGTTTGCATGTCACTTGCAGGGGCATATAACTAAGTTTGACACTTCATGCATGTTAAAGTGTCAGCTAAACATTATCCTTAAGACTTGTCTCTTCCTGTTTGCCCTCTACATGATTACTTTTAGGGCACATTTTCTCTTACCAGTATGATTTTCTGAACTCCTTAATTGACTAATTGCTGCAGATGCACTGTTAAATCTCCTAGTCAGTCTGCAATGACAACCCTTATAGGGAAGTGTAAAACTGCAAAAAAGCCTTTAGTAGTGGCGGGATGTGTTCCTCAGGGTAGCCGAGATTTGAAGGACCTCGAAGGCATTAGCATAATTGGAGTGCAACAAATAGATCGTGTTGTTGAAGTTGTAGAGGAGACTTTGAAAGGCCATGAAGTACGGCTTTTAAACAGGAAAACATTGCCATCACTAGATCTTCCTAAGGTATTTCTTTGAGGCTGTGCATTGCATATATAATCATATTAGAGTTAGTTTCAGAAAACAAAGTTGCTTAGCTATTTTTTCACTAGATTCTAGTATTTTTATGATTCCAGAAGTGTGTTTTTAATGTAGAGTTGATGATCTCTTGTTCAGATCTTTACTTGCATGGATACTTGTCTAACTCTTCTGTGTTTATGTAGGTAAGGAAAAACAGGTTAATTGAAATTCTTCCGATAAATGTTGGTTGTTTAGGTGCCTGTACTTATTGCAAGACAAAGCATGCTCGTGGCCATCTAGGTAGCTATACAGTTGAAAGCCTTGTAAGTTAGCTGAACTAAGGTGTAGCTATAGAATTATTCTTTTCAGATATAAGCCATATGTTGATGCAGGTAGAACGTGTAAAAAATGTTATTTCTGAAGGAGTCAAGGAGATTTGGTTGAGCAGTGAAGACACTGGTGCATATGGTTAGTGATTTTTTGGTGAACTACCTCTTTAGGTGACAATTGAATCAAATGTCTATATATATATGTCTGGAAATGTGTATGAACTCAAGGAAATGAAAGCTAAATAAATTTCCTATCAAAGATCTAAATATATTTTCATCTTATAAACAGGAACATCTTAAAAAGGAATGCATACTATATAAAAGAACATCTATCAGTAAAATTGGTGCATCTAAGAAAATAAAACACTGAACAATAAGTAAAACAAGCAAACACAAATTAAACAAAAAATGGTTTCGAACATGTTCGAATATCTTTAAACAACTCTATATATGCTAGTTGGAAGTTGGAACTAGTCAAGACCCGGAATACATATGCTTGCCTATAAAATTTGGAGGACAAGGAAAATATAGAGGAAGAACATATCACAAAGTGGGTAAGTGGATAGATGTGCTTGAACATAATCTTATTTAAGAACTTAAGAACCAACACGAGGTACAGGTCCTAGCTCTTAAGGTTTTTAAGTGCATAATTAACTTTCAATCTTTATCACATTTATTTTATCATGAATATGGATCATTAAAATAATCTAACACATGGGTCAAATACCTCATAGGCGGTAGATAGCAATATAGTGAACAACACAATATTGACCATATGCGATGCCACGAAGCCTGTAGGTAGTCAGGAGCCTTGATTATATCTATGCTTTGAGTATTTGCTTTTTAGCATTTATTTTTCACCATTTATAGTGACTTATTATAGCCATTCTTTCACTTTAAGCTTTCACACAATAGTTATTCAATTTTTGGGTTTAAATATAATTTAGGTATGTTACTTTCGACTTGTTGTAGTCACTTGTTTGTTTACATATAGCCTATTTGGCTATTTCACCATTTAATAAATGTTACACTAATTTAACTATGTGTTAGAAGATGGTTTGAAGGTTTAATATACTATATGTAAACAAACATGTAAAAATGGAAGAAAATTAATATTGAACATGGAAGGGAAAAAAAATTTAAAAGACAAGTGACTGGAGCATCATGTTATAACTTGAAATTTTCTCCCCTTAAATGTGATCCCACAAGATGTCTCACATGATTGATAAACAGCAGAAAAATAAGCATTCATTTCACCCAAGAATTTAACCCATGATTTAATTTAATTTTGAACTGGTTTAGCATCATTTTAGTTCCCTTTCTTAAAACAATGTTAGCACCATATATAATCTTTCAACACATTTAATGTATGCACAAGTTATCATATAAGTTTACCCATATCAAAAGATGTCGCGAGAAGAGCCGAAAGTCCTTAAGGTTAGTTGCACCGCATTGACGAGTCTCTACATAATCACATAAGTATAACTTAATAAAAAATCCAAATATGGCTAATATAAGATAGGAGTATTAAACCTCAAATTCCATGTATTCTCTGGATTAGTGGATCCAATCTTGGTCCATCATCCTCAATACATCTCAATTTTTAAAGTAAAGGGTTGTACTACCCGTCAAATCCAATTTTTCAAAGTCAAGTTCACTAATATCACTATATAAATCCTAAAAATATAGTTAGACAAAGAAAGTGTTGCCTAGCTACTCTCCTTGAGCAAATAAGCAGAGAAGGTGTTTTAATAATGCGAAAAGCTCATACGAAAGCTCTAAAGTTGGGAACAAAGAAAGGGGAGGAGCACCAAGTTAGCTATTACTGATGGCGGCATGCAGGAGGGGTTGTTATTGCCGGGAAGAGAAAGGGAACGAGACAACACTAGAAGGTCGGGCAACAGTGCTACAACATGCCTGAGGGTTGGATGGTGTCGTTGGACACGTGCAAAGGTTAGGTAGTGCTTCATGTGTGTATTCAAGAGGTGATTGTGTCTCAGGCACACAGAAGCAATGTCAGGCCGTTTCATGCAAGTGCAACAGAGGCTTCATGTGAGGGCAACAACAATCACTACACACAAGGGCAATGTCGGTGAGTTAGAGCCATAATTAGGAAGGAAGGAGGTGAGTGCTTTGAGGGAACACATGGCTTGTGGACGATCATGTTGGGGAGTGGAGGGGAAAAGGGTTTTATATAATTCATAGAAAATTAACTTTCCCACTATCCCAATGAACACTATTAAATTGGTTTGTAAAAACTTGGTTCAATCTTAATTTACTTGTAGATTCAAATCGAGTTTAGTTGGGACCCACATGATTGTAATCTCCATGCCTACATGAAGGACTCACCCAAAACTTAATTAGGACATAGATTCCCCAAAGCCAATAAGTTGGTTGGCGGCTTGCTTAAATTGGTTGTCTAAATTTCAAAATAAATTAAGACAACAAAATTAAATAGGATAAAATTTGATATCTAATAAAAAAATATTGCAAATAATGAACTAAAAGTGATTGCTCGTATGAATTAATGTTGGAAATTGCCAAGTATCTTCTATGTTAGCTTATACGAAGAATGTGTAGCCTTTCTCTTTTTATACCTACAATTGATACTGCACCGTGAGCAAAATTACTCGTTTAGATGAATAGGAGGAAAGAAGAGGGAGAAGATCATGTTCTTGACACGGGGAAAATATGATTCCATGTATTGTTTTTTTTTTCTTCCTTTTTCTTCCCCTTTCCCTCTTCTCTCTTCCTTCTTATGATCCTATCGCTCCACTCAAGTAAACAAAACATATGATCGAGTTAGTGGACATTCAATTATCTGAGCAAAGGAGAAGGCAGTTGGTAGTCTTAGTTGACTTAGATGCAATGGTTAGAACCATTTTGTTTCTGGTATTTTGATTTTCTGAGATTGTATAATTCAATCCTTCACGTTATGTATCTGATAATAAATATTAGGTCTAAGTGAGATGCTGAATTGCAGGTCGGGATATCGGAAAAAACCTTCCAATTCTTTTAAATGCTATTATCGCTGAGCTTCCTCCTGATAGGAGCACCATGCTTCGCATAGGCATGACCAATCCACCATATATACTGGAACATTTGAAAGAAATTGCTGAAGTACTGAGTCATCCATGTGTATATTCGTTCTTACATGTTCCTGTTCAGTCAGGGAGCGATTCTGTTTTAACAGTAAGTTGGATAAAAGATTTCTTGTGTCTATCTAGGTTTAATTCTCTCTTCCTCTCTCTTAGTCATGAATTTGCCATACTACAAAATTATATAAATTTCCAATTTATGACTTTTTATCTGCTACTTATGGGTCTGTTGACAATGTTAGGCAATGAATCGTGAATACACTGTGAGTGAATTCAGAACAGTGGTGGACACTCTCAAAGAGCTTGTTCCTGGGATGCATATTGCTACTGATATAATATGTGGTTTTCCTGGTACTTTTTCAGTTTATTTTATTAATTTTACCAATTAATGTGGATTTTTTTTTTATGGTTCTTGATATATAATTTCTCTTCTCTTATTTCTTCGTGTGATTTTCTTAGAATCTATGAATAATCAGTAGGGCCTTACTATCTCGATATAGATATTTTCTGAATAATCCTTACTATCATGATATAGATACTTTTAAATATTTTTCTTAGTAATTGTTTATGATGTTCTGAGATGTCTCCGGATTGCTGCTGAACACTTCTTGCACATTGTAGGTGAAACAGATGAAGATTTTGAACAAACTGTCAATCTTATAAAAGATTACCAGTTTGCGCAAGTTCACATATCCCAATTTTATCCAAGGCCAGGTATGTTCTGACAGTTTTAGTCACTGGCAATTTGTTTGTAATTCATTGTATATTTTGTAAGCTTTATCTGCTGAGCAAGTTACATAAATTGGCAAGAAAGCATTATGTCTGGGAAGATTGCTTTGCTTAAATTTTGTCTTTTTCTTACTAGTTGACGTAGTTTAAATTTTAAGTGTTTTTTAACTGCACGTTTTGATAAAATTATCTCTCAAAATAAGTTATTTAAGACTAAGAGGCTTGCTCATTATGGATGGAATTGTGGCAATGTTGACACTATTCTACTATTGTGGATTTTGGTACATTTGATTGTTTACATGCCATGAATATGCTCTTTTCTGTTGCACACAATTCTCTAGGTACGCCCTTGTGCTGGCTATCGGATAATGTGGTGGACACGCAACACCCTCACATAACATTATTGGCAAATAGAGATAATTAAAATAATAACAATAACAATATAATATGGATCTCAAAGGATCATAAATGTAGAAAGCTAACAAAGTATACCACAAATATTTCTCATGAATAAAAAATGTAAATAGTAAATATATGCTATAATCTAAAAGAAAAATTAGAAAACAACAACGATCAAGCTTTTATCCTACTAAGTGGGGTTTGTTATACAAATCCTCCTGTGCTATTGGGTTCTATCTCCTACTATATTATTATCTATATTTAAATAAATTTTATCATTGCTAATTAAGATTTTTTTTGTCTTTCTCTTTCTTGTTTAATGTGTACTTATCATAGTCTCACATCACTGGAGCATTTATTGGACGCCAAGTACGTGCTCATACCATCTTAAATGAGCCTCTCATAATTTTTCCTTAATAGGCGTAAGCCCGACTTTCTCACTAATATTTTTGTTTCTTATCCTGTCCATCCTCATATGTCCGCCATCCACCTTAACATCTACAACTCTATAACTCTCATCTTTTGCTTGTGTGCTTGCTTTGCAATCCAACATTTAGCTCTATATAACATAGCATGTTCAACCATCATTTTGTAGAACTTCCAATAAAGCTTTAGAGGTAGCTTACAATCATAAAGAACACCTAACACCATTCTCTATATTAACCATTCTGCTTGTATCCTATGTAAAATATCTCTATTAAGTATTAACTCCTTCCTTTTGCAAAGACGATCCTAGATTTTTAAAGCTCTCAATTGCAGTAACTAGTTATCTCCTAACTTAATATTTGCCTTGCTACGTGGCTACGTCTAATACTTCTAAACTTAAATTCCACTTACAATATGTCTCGCTAAGATTCGACCTTAGCATTTAATTTTTCATGTGTCTCATTGACTAACACAATGTCATCTATAAATAACATGCACCATTCTAATGTGTCTTGGATGTG
>JBAMIB010366754.1:0-10897 GCA_037177415.1 Kaempferia rotunda | reverse complement strand
ATTAAATACTTTATATTGTATTAATTAAAAAATTTATTATCAAATCTTAAATATATAATTTTGTTAGTACTATTTTTACTTCTCAAAAATTAGAAAATAATATATTTTTTTAAAAATAATATTTAATTTAAAAAAAGTTGCCTAGGGTTTCAAAAAGAGTTGAGACGGCCCATGGTGTTTTCCAAATAGTTAACCTTTTGAATCTATATTACTAATTACTAATTGCCTAATAAAGATAAGCTACATCTTTGTAAAAATTACTACTTGGCTAATAAAGATAAAGAACTGTACAAGGAAATCAATAACCCACACGAAATAGAAATCCATATAAATTAAAGCTACATTACTTAATAACTTGCAACTAAAACTACATCTGATCCATGATAATTTTGAATCACCGTAATTTGAAAAACACAAAAGTAAACTATTGCTGCTTCCTGTTCCCCGAATAGTTTACTGACACGACGTTTGAATTGCAGATAAGATGGACCCTAAACCATCTGCCCACCTCCTTCCACGAACCAAGACAAATATTATAAAACAGCTGCCCTCCAACGGTCGACACGTGGACTGCAATCGCATCTAATGATCTTTCTGTTTGAATGAAAGGTTCCCTGGATTAGAAAACAGGATCGAATCTGGGACAAGGCATGTGGGAAGCACGCTGGGCGAGGAAGGGTGACGGATCACCATCCGTCATCCTCGAACTCCGGTTTATGATCGAGGGCAAAGGATAAGGAAGCAGGCATCGAGTAACAAACACTGCAGCAACAGTGTGGAGGAATATTCCTCGAGCAGCTCGTTGTGGCACTGACAATCACGTAGACAAAAACCAAATGATTACTGAAAAGGAGCTCGGAAATTAAGAGAGTCGACCTGCTTCGTGCATGCATCAGCATCCCACTGAAACAGCTTCGTGAATGAGATGTTGCTGTATTTTTCAAACTTACCACCACCAAATCATGTTCAAATGATGCTCGTACAGGACCAGATAACGCCAACTGAAATAACTCAGGTGTGGGCTTCAGCATTATAATATCGGACGACATGGTCCATAGCTATGAGCTGACAGTCAACTATTCAGTTTCAATGCGAAGCAAGCAAATGTATAGTTGGTGTTAAAAAGTAATTTGTTTGAGAATTTATAGCATTGATGCACAAGCATAGGAGGAATCGCACACCCTGTCAATCTTTAATCGTGCAAATTAAGGATCCAAACTGAACATTAATGCTATCGTTCGCCTCTTAATTTCACCTAGAACAAGATTTAATTTACCACATTCTCTGCGTGTAAATTTCCCCCTTTTCTTCGTTTTTCTGGTGAAACTTCACAGCCGGCTTCTGTATCCCACTGGTAGTCCCGGCCGAGTTGAGACTCACCTCGCTCAGCGGCGGTCGCTTCCTCAGCTTCGCAGCCGACGACTGTGTGTTCACCATGTAGTTGGGGGAGCTCGACGAGCTGGAGCAGTACTTCCTCGGAGTAGCCGCGGCGTTGCTGTACCGGGGAGTACTGTGCGTTGTGGCGGGAAGACGGCACCTCTGATCGCCGGTTGTCCACCACTCGTTCTCCGACAAGTGGAGGCGGCTGGGAATCGAGATACGAGCCGGAACATGAGATGGAAGTGGTGAAGTGAAGGCATGGTGGTCAGCCACGTCGTCCTCTGCCACAAAGAGACTGTTCCGGCAGCAAGATCTTAGCATTGGACTCCACGTGTCGACCTCGACGTTCTTTGGGCTTCTGGAGAACATTGCACCGTCAATGCCGGTCGAGAGCCGCCGGTTTCGAATGTCGACATCGAGCCTTTCCTGTAACGAAGGCAACCATTTGCTAAAGTCCTGAATTACTTACTAAGCAGGATTAGGATTGACGACGTACCAAGGATCTCCGATGGTGGATAATTCTGTCGTTGGAGATGAAATTCCTGGATCTTTGAGCTCGGACGGTGGCCTGAGCTCGGATCAGAGCTTGCATGCCGTGGAGAATTGCGGCGGCTTGCTTGCGAACAAGATACCCTCTGACTAAAGCTTGCAGTTTGACCAGTGCCTTAAGAGCTCTGAGTGCTTTTCTTGCCTTCAAAGAATGCGAATTGAAGGCTTCAGAATTTCGAGCAATGACAGGTGATTGAATAGGCAGCAATGAATTCGATTCAGAAGATATATATTGACTTTGATAAAGAGCTATTAAAAGCTCTGTTTTTTTGGAACAAAGAACAAGTAGTAGGAGACAAAAACAGAAAACAAGAGATGGTAGATTTGAAATAGCGTGCGAGAATTTTCACAAGTAATCCTTCTAGATATAACTTTTTTTTAGAGAGAGAATTTGCAAATAAAGGAAATTTGTACGGGAATGAGATTATGCAATGAGAAGATTCACTACCAAGTAGCCCCTGAAAGCTGTTTGAATCCGTAAAGCCGCCGACTCGTAAGAGCCGACCAGCCCAGCTCTGTTTCCGGCTAGACGCACCGCCACAGAAGATGCGGCGGCGGCCACTGCAATCGGGTGCTTGCTGATCTGCTCTTCCTTGCTTTCGGCGTAGAAGCACTTGAACCACGCCGCCTCGATGGCAGCCGCCGTGGCGGAGTTCTGGCCCAACGTCGCGTCGCCGGAGTCCAGCGACGACTTACGAAAGCTCCACCTTTTCCTTTCCACTCTCGCCTCGCCGCGATCGCAGCTGGAGAAGTCCACGACCTCCTTCTCCTTACTCCCAGTACTCCAGAGGCGGCCAAACCACCGCGCCGCCCGGCCCATTTCCCAGCCGCGGGAATCAATCACGATCCTGACTCCTGAGGAAAGAATAGAAGAGACACGTTGATGTTATAAAGAGAGAAGATAAAAGGAATCATCACGATCAAGAATAAATTCAAATCATGGGACAAAACTAAACCTCAAATAATGAGCCCCTCCTTCTCTTTCAAGTGGTAAAACTCAAAAGAGAGAAGATAAATGTAATGCAAAGATCAAAAGCAAGCATCTGCAAAGTTTAAAGAACGGCATTAGAAGACAAAGAACTTCGCTTTGCATTCCCCCACCACCCCCTTCCACTTTATCGAATTCTATCAGATCCGAGGTAACAAAGACAGAAAACATAATATATTTTTGAATAAATTCGGAGTTGAAAACCAAATGCTCGGATTCCTACGTTTCTATGAGGCTGCAGAGATTTCTCTACTGAGGCGAGAGAGATCAAAGAAAGCCTCGCAGTTCTAAACGCTCGCTCGCGTCGCTTCTTCCTCCCAATTTTATAACGAGAAATCTATCTGTTTGAAATATTTAGACGCTGACAGTCTCCATAATTTCCCTCTCGCAGCATTTATTTGCCCTCAATCATCCTCCGCACGCCATGTGCCGTGGCTACCGCTCACATTCAAGGAGCTGCTCGGTGAGTGCTTGGAGTACTACGTACGTACCAAAATGAAGAGCAGGAAAAGAGGAAAATTTGAAGAAGGGAAAAAAGAGGCGCAACCTCCTCTGCTCTGCTAAGGACTCGGATGCCAATCGAGAGAAAGGAAAATAGAGAAGGCTTCCTCTTTTCTCGCAGCAACGTCGTCGCCTCCGCTCTGTTTGAAATAGAGAGTGGTTTTGGCGGCGCAGAATCCGGTGAGAAGAAGAAGAAGAAGAGGAAAGATTTCTCTACAAGGAAAAAACCGCAACTTTGATTACGGTTTGGATCATTCGGGTTAACTTCGCCGGATTCTTCTCCAATAATTTAGTTAAAATTTCCTCGGGTCAAAACTCATTTATGAGGGAAATTGTTTGGCAAGTGGCAACGTGTTCTTCGTTCTCGGGGTGCGCGTCAAATCAGCTGGTTTAATAAGAGCGATAAATGGCCATAAGATTAAGGGAGATTTTCAAGAAAGTTTGGATATAAAATTGTGGGTGATTTGTATACTAATTAATGAATTAAGAGAATGATAATAATAATAAAAAAAAGAGTCGAATTTTTTTATGGGCTGGTCATTTCAAGGGAAACATGGCGTTGACCGACACATAAATTGACTAGGATGAAAGGTTGGAAGAACATATCATTTATAATCAGTGATGATTTTAGATAGGATTAAAAATTTTAAACATAGTTTCTCACTCAATAATGTATTTGGAAGATGATTTGCTTGAGTAGTTGCGCCCTATAACTTAAAATATTTTAGCTATCATTGTAGAGATCGAGTTTAATGAATTGTCATCTTAGAAATGGTAAGGATCGAATCTTCTTTTTCTAATATGCATGGTACACGAGAAGTATCAATGAAGTATGAAAAATTAATTTTCATAATCGAATATGGACATGGACGGTTACTCGGTTAGGTTATTTCAAAATTAAATCAATTTCTAAGTGAATACAACTTTAATGTCGAAGATTAGTCGAGTAATGAAGGATTTATATTGTATGATAGAAAGAAAGAATTGACTCGCATACAAGTTACGTGCATGTACGTACGTGAATAACTGAATATATAAACACTAACTCGAATATGGGTGAATACCAATTGATGTGAAATTATTTAAGGGAGGATGAGAAATTGATTGGAAAAATTAATTACTGTGTTCAATAACAAAAGTAATTAATAATTATTTAATTAAATCAAATAATTGTTCACCTATTGGCATATTCTTATTAATTGGTGGCTCGATCTTTAGGTGCACCCCTTCAACCTTATAAATAGTCCTATTTTTCCTTACCCAAAACATAATAAGGAATCACAAGCAAAATAAGTTGTAAATTTCCTTATCTCTCTCCTTCTCCCTCTCCTCTCTAAAAAAGTTCCACGACTTTGAAAATCTACTGGGACTAAAAATTTAAAGAGCTACTACTTCAAATCGTAAGTTGTTGTATTCCGGATGATTGTTAATAAACTGTAAGCACTTAAATAAAATTATATCATTCTATGGAAAGAAGGTCTAGCTTTCGCTTCAACCTTAATTGTCTTATCCAAAAGGATAAATAAATATCTGAAAAAGTGTTCAACTATCAAATCTATGACTGATGATATCAAATCTATGACTGACAATATCAATATCAATTAAGTTAATGACAGACAAGAGATACCGAGAAAAATACGTCTAATAAATAAAAGGAAGAATCATCATTAATATGTTTAATGTTGACATTAATATTGAGATATTGTGAAATCACCATTAATAACTGATGAGTTTAATATGGTCATTAATGTCGAGATGTTCGTCATTAATTTGATATTAATGTTTGTGTTATATGTCAATCAAAAGGTAATATGTATATGTCAATCAAAATATTAGTAATAATAGTAATTTAAACCTCACATAATATTTATTTTTTTAATTAAGAGAACAGAGAAATCCTCATATTCCAAATAGAAATTTGGCATTATTATATATATATATAAAGAATGTAACTTTCAGACGGCGAGATAGAAAATTTTAATACTGAAAGAATTAATATTATGGAAATAAGAAATATTATGGCAACTCTAAACTAATAAAGATTAAATAAAAGTTGCGAATAGATAACTCAAATAAGTGTAAATCATTTTTATATTTTAAAATTTTAAATAATTTTAAAAAAAATAATAATAATTTTGAATTATATAAACCATGAATTAATCGTAATCAACACTTGGTGGCAAAATGCGATTCGCTCGCTCCTAGCTCTCCGCCAACTCGTCCCAGAGCCAACACGAAGGAGGTAAATCGCGGGGGCTACTAGCCCGAATAATGACTAGTGCATAAGGGAGACAGACACCTGAATTCACCAGGATTTGACCATCAGACCTCATGGGTGTCAACACCTCATGTACTAACTATCAGTCCATCCCGTGGAGACTTTCATACACAATAATAATACTACATCTGTACTCAAACAATGACAAAAAGTGTATGCAATTAAAAACACGAGACATCTCGTGGACCAAAAACAAAGAATAGGAGGAGGCATACATACATGCCATTTAAATATCAGGCACGCGAACAGCGAGCAGTTGGAACCGACGCCAGGATCCCCCTCTATAATAAACCATTGCCCACTGCCTACAATGGCACCACAACACAATTAGGATTCTCCATCTCTTCTTCTGCAATGATCAAGTCACTGCCACTGGCTACCAATCCTATCAGCTACCTCATCAGAGCCTGTGCTCGATGCCTGGGTTTTCGCTCTTCCACTGTAATTATATATGCCAATCTTAATCTTTATCTGACCTGATCTCTCTCTCTCTTCATTCTTCAATTTAATTAACCGTGCAGAAACTAAGTGTGTTGTTGGTACGATAACTGAAACTGCAGGAGAGTGGGACAGTGATTCTAGTGGAACGAGGAGGAAGAGGCCCTTCTCAGCCCCCAGTTCTTCAAGGACCTGGAGGAAAGACCCACTAGTTAGCTAATATTTGATGTATTTGAAGTACGCTATTATCAATGGAAAAGTGCTTGATAGCAATTTATCGATACAACTGATGGAATTTCTTCCAAGAGTAATCACTGTCATCACCCTTATCACTCAACAGTAATCATCACCGTCAAGTCTACGTATTACAAGATTTGCTTGCCGGTCGTCCGGTAGGACATCTAGCTAGGTGCCGACCTCAAAGGTCCAACAGCATAAAAAAAAAAAATTACAATAATAATAAAGCAGCCAAAATGATTGAGAAATTCAAAAAGGGAACTAGAGTTCATAACTGCACTAGTTTATGCAGGAGTGAAAGATGAACTTGCGGTGATCTAAATTGGCAGTGATCACTACTCCACAATCGCTAGCTTCAGAATATCTTGAAGAGCAGGCCGCCGTGCGCAGCGAAGAAGGGTGCAAACACAAGCGACTCCACGGCCATGAGCTTGATGAGGATGTTGAGTGATGGCCCAGATGTGTCTTTCAAGGGATCCCCAATGGTGTCCCCAATTACAGCTGCCTTGTGGGCATCCGAACCCTTGGGGCCGAGAGTTCTTGCATGCTCGGATGCACCCGCCTGAACAAGAAGTTGAGATTTCTCAATCTTAAGATGGGCTAGAGAAAATGCAAATGTAATGTATATATCAAGAATGTTAATTACCTCAATGTACTTCTTTGCATTATCCCAAGCACCACCGGTGTTTGACGCGGAGATAGCAATCTGTTTAGCAACAAGGGACGAGTATCAATATGAGATCGATAGGTACACTAGATTTTCATGCAAACTCATATTGTGAGAAAGCTAGTTTCAACGTACTTGAACTCCGGAAACGAGAGCACCAGCAAGAACACCAGCTAGAGTTTCGACACCAAAGAAGGTTCCCACAATGAGAGGCGTGAGCATCACCAGAGCACCAGGAGGGATCATCTCCTTGATCGAAGCATCCGTGGAGATCTTAACGCAGGTGGCATAATCTGGTTTGGCATTGCCCTCCATAAGACCAGGAATGGTATTGAACTGTCTACGGACTTCCTCGACCATCTCCAGCGCTGCTCTACCAACACTCTTCATGGTCATGGCAGAGAACCAGTAAGGGAGCATGGCACCGACAATCAAACCAATGAAGACTTTTGGTGTGAGAACATCCACAGCGGAGATTGCTGCTCTACTAACAAAGGCACCGAAGAGCGCAAGGGAAACCAAGGCGGCAGAACCAATGGCAAATCCCTAAGAAAAAAGAAAGTAAAATTAGAACTACAATTTTGGATAAACAAACTAAGCATAGGGAGAGTCATGAAATTAGGAGGATAGATCATGACAAATGTTTCAAGAGCATCAATATGTATCAACAGTCAAATGGAATCATCAAAAGTGCTTGTCATAACTAAAATGATGTAAAGATTGTTTGATAAAAAAAGTTTGGTTTATAGACAAGATTCCTGGTTCACGAAAACTACCTAATATGAAATGGTTCCAAACGCAATATAAGTTCTAAAATATAACTGTCAATTATTTCAAGTTTTGAATGAAACACAGTACACGTTGAACTGAAGATTCAGTACCTTTCCAATTGCTGCAGTAGTATTCCCTGCAGCATCCAAGGCGTCAGTCCTCTCGCGAATCCTGTGGCTCATACCAGCCATCTCAGCAATGCCTCCAGCATTGTCACTAATGGGGCCATAAGCGTCGATTGCCAGACCAGTTGCAATAGTGCTCAGCATACCGAGTGCAGCAACTGCAATGCCGTACATGGCAGCGAGACTAAAGCTAACAAAAATACCCACAGCAATAGCAAAAATTGGGATAATGACCGATTTGTATCCCAAAGCAAGTCCAAAGATGACATTAGTTGCAGCACCAGTTCGGCAAGAATCAGCAACATCTTGCACAGGGCTGTAGTAAAGGAAATGTAAGGACAATCTATATATTAAGCACAATTACAAAGGAATGGCCAAGAAAAGGAAATAAATAGTTTATAACCTGTATGCATTGCTTGTATAATATTCTGTGGTAAACCCAATAACCAGGCCAGCCCATAATCCCATGGCAACGCAGAAGAACAGCTCCCTAGCGAATAGAAAGAGGTGGTCAGTCTATTCTCAAACCTTTAATCACGGCACTAAGTCGGAGCACTTACCAATTTTTAACTAGCTTCTGCTCACCAAAATTGAAGATAGTGAAGGAGGATGGGAGAGCTATCCAGCTAACAAGTGCAATTCCAAGAGTCATAAGAGCAGTGGAGACAATTAGTTGCCTTTTAAGTGCAGGCTCAATTTCTTTCACTGCTTTTATTTCAAAAAAGTCGGTGGCAAACAGAGTAGTTATCAAGCAAACAATGATACCCATCGAACTGATAAGAAGGGGATAGCACATGGAGGTAAAATCATGGTTAATTCCAAAGGAAGAAATAGAGGCAACAACCAAAGCAGCACATGACGACTCAGCATATGAACCAAAAAGATCAGATCCCATTCCAGCAATGTCCCCCACATTATCTCCGACATTATCAGCTATGACCTGCAATGTGTTACCCATCATATAACTTATAGATTAGCTGATATGCTTACCTATCAACAAATTATCAACTACTAGCTCGGTATCAAGTGATGCAGACAAACAATTTGCATCTAACAAACTTACAGCTGGGTTTCGGGGGTCATCTTCAGGAATGTTTCTCTCAACCTTACCAACGAGATCAGCACCAACATCAGCCGCTTTTGTATAGATACCACCACCAACTCTCCCAAAAAGAGCCATGGAAGACCCACCAAGACCATAACCAGTGATGGCTTCAAATAGGCCTTCCCAGTCATCTCCATAATACAATTTGAACAAGTTAATCGTAATATATAACACCAAAAGGCCATTTGCAGCTAGCAAGAAGCCCATAACTGCACCAGATCTGAATGCAGTAATAAATGCTTTTCCAACACCTTTCCTTGCTTCTAAAGTTGTTCTTGCATTGGCAAATGTTGCAATTTTCATCCCAAGAAAACCAGACACAACAGAAGTGACAGCACCAAGCAAGAATGACAAAGTACTAAAGATAGCATTAGCAAGTGCTGGTTTGCAGTACTTATCCTTGCTGTAGGTGCATGGTTGTTCTTTTGTGCTAAAGCCTTCCACAGAACCAAGAAAGAGGAAGATCAATATAGCAAAAACTGCCATGAAGATTCCAACATACTGGTATTCGGTGAAGAGGAAGGAAGTAGCTCCTGTTTTTTCAGTAAAAGAAAACGTCAAGACAAAGTACATCCATGGTTGGGTTATTCTAGGTACTTAGTGAGTAGTGACATAAGTAGAACAAGGGAGAAAATGATGAGAATAACATAGGCAATATGAATTTGATGCTTATTGTAGTTACCACTGCCTAAATTGAGAGTGACACAAAAACTGAAATAAAAAGTTGCAGACAAAAAACATAAATTTCAAGGCAATCTATAAGTAGTGAAACAATCTCATAGCTTCATAAGAAATATTATCAAAGATAATAACAATACTTAGTTGTAGCTATGAAAAATGATAAATTTAACTTTAATCTCTCTTCAAAGTTCTTATTCAAAAAGCAATGGTAAGGAAACTACAAGCAGTTTAAAGATGTCATCTAAATGCTAAAAGGTGCATTACTGGAGCCCTTGGGAGCAAAAAGGTCACAAAGAGAAATTAGAACAGAAGTCGAGCTGTAAAAATTTGGCTTATTTCAAGATACATGAGTCTTGGCTTGTAAAAAAATTTTTTAGGCCTTTGAACTCATCTTGATGGATTGTTTGTAATTAAAAACCTTTTGAACACTCAATGACACTCCCGGATATATTATAGAATATTTTCCTCTCGATAATGACCTATTTTCAGCCACCAAGATGATCATTTCAAGGCTACCAAGCTAAATTCTGAAGCTTTTCAATTCAGAAAACATGAACAATCTATCCGTCACTGGAAACATTGTGGTATAGTTTTTGTTCCAAAATAACAAATTTTGGATTATCCAGGTGATTTTTGAAAATTTACTGGGATTACCTAATACTCCAACTAACCCTCGTTTATAATTTTCTATTAAAATGAACATTATCCGTCCACATGTTGATTTGATGATCCAAAACACATCATTTTAGAAAGAAAAATATATTATAATATGTGTTGGAGTGTTGCTTAATTAGTGTACATACCAAGCACTCTCGAGTTCACAATATTAATAAAGGACAACTTAAAAGTTCGAAATTCATTATGAACTAGCAATACTGAACCAAAGATATTTATGGTATATAGAGAAAGGTGTGTAATTTGGATATTTTGAAAGTAGAGATTGTGGTTTTAGCAACTTCGGGTGCAGATTTGTAACTAGATGTGGAACTATCTAGTAAACGGGGACTGCCAAAAGTGTCGAACAGATCTACTCAGTTCTGTACGGTTGCAATCCAAAATGGCATACTGAAAGTATACTACACTTATTCAATTGTAACAAAAGCTGATTATGTTCACCCAAAGTGCCCCTTCACAACCCGTTCCCAGGTTATGTGAAAGAAGGTAAATCACAAAGTCA
>JBAMIB010366649.1:0-10897 GCA_037177415.1 Kaempferia rotunda | reverse complement strand
GAACTTATGCTTGGATTGGCTTGTGGTTTGAACTTTTGGAGACTTTTGGATTGTAAAAATGTCGTGATTGACTTGATTTAGATCGTTACTTGTGTTTGGGAACTTATAAACTTATTGTTTTGAATATTATGTGTGATGATTGTGTGAAATATTAAATTGTATACAGGGTATGGATGAAAACAGGAAAGGTGCTGTTGCTGGAAAATACGAGGTTTAGGGACGATTTTTGTGAATTTCGTCGCTAAAAAATGTTTCGCGGCGAATTTAATAGTTATTCGTCGCTAACATCTCCAAATATCGTAATATATCGTAACTTTTAGCGGCGAAAAGGCTATATTAGCGACGAAAACTGTTTCGTCGCTAATATCGAACTAAATCCAATTCCACAGATTGCCCGTGGATCGATCAACTGATCGATCAACATTTAGCGACGATTCTAAACTATTGCGTCGCTAATATACCAAAATGTAAGCGTATATCAGGGCTTTTTGCAGCGACATTTACCTCTATTTGCGACAAAATATATCGTCGCTAAACTATTAGCGACGAATTAAGATTATATCGTCGCAAAAGAGTTAGCTACGAAAACCTTTATGTTAACGGCGATATTTATCACGGATTCGCAGAGACGCTTGGGGCGAGCTAATCGCCTTTTTTTATCACAAATGTTTTAATTGATTAGGGAAATAGTAGCCATGTTTAATCGATTAGATATAAATTGAATGGCTTCTTTAAAGTTTTTTATCGATTAAGCAAAATTCTTATCGATTAACACTTATCTCTATTGCGAGTTTAAGGTGATCAAGATTAGACATCAATCTTAATCGATTGATTGCACCAATCAATTCTAATTAAATCTATTGCGATTTCAACTCATTAATCGATTAGGAACATTTCTTAATTGATTAATAGTAAGATTTTCTCACTACTCAAAGCTCTAATAGATTGAAAAAATTCCCAATCGATCAGGAAAGTTTTAATCGATTGACCGATCGATTCCAATCATTTCTGTGTTCGATTTTAAAGTGTTTAATCAATTAGTGAAAAATCACCAACAACTATGATCGAACTTGTAATATGCTAGAATTGATCCTGTATTCGATCCTCAATGATCTAATCGATTACCAAACCAATGGAATCGATTAGGGCCAACAGTTAGATTAAGTCAATCAATTTCGGATGATTCTGTTCGTGATTTTGGACTTGGTAACAAGGCAATCAATTACACCATTGCTATTTGACCTAAAATTAGATAAACACGGCGATATTCGACAAAGAAGTGACGGTTCGCTAGTTGTTCTTCGTAGTCTTCACGAAAATATTGAAAACTCAAAAACCCAAGTCTTATAGGCTTTCTATTACAATTATTCAACAGCTTTTTACTGAACCCAGTAGATAAAATTATGTAATACCCAAATACAGTAGGTAAGTTTGAAAATTACCAAATAACGTAGCAAATTCCGATTTTACCCTCGCCACTTTTTAACACCACAATCGACGTCAGTTTCCTCCCATCCGAACCATTTTAATTTCTCCCAAGCCACTTTAGTTTTTTTCCGTTAAGAAACTTCGGCGCCTCCCCGACGACTACGAGCTCACAAGCCCTAATCTTTTTCCCGACTTCGGCGCCTCACCGCTGAGGATTCTTGCCTATTTTCGTAAAAAGGCGAAACCGCTCACATCATCCGGAACAGCAGTAGCCGGCGGAGCTGGGCGGAGGGCTTCCAGGACCGAGCTGATGTGTTCCGGCGCAGCCGGATATCGGACGAGGGCGATGACGAGGAGAATCTCAAGTGGGCAGCGCTGGAGAAGCTGCCGACATACGACCGGATGCGAAAGGGAATCCTCCGGAAGATGGCGGAGAACGGGAACGTCATCACCAGCGAGATCGATGTCAACCAGCTCGGCCCGCAGGACCGGAAGCAACTGCTCGATCACATCTTCAAGGTGGTGGAGGAGGACAACGAGCGCTTCCTCACTCGCCTCCGAGACCGTATCGACCGGTGGGTTTTTGCTTGCCCTATTCCTACGATCGAGGGTTTAATTCGACAGTTTGCTCATTCGTTTATCCAAATTTTTACATCTTTTACTCGAATTAATCAATCGCTTTCGGGATGAACAAAGAAGAAAAAAAAAGACAAATCTTTTACAAATTTAATTGCTATTATATATACATATTTTTGCTTGTTTCTTGAAGCGTCAGAACCTTTGCACGTTCCATATTTCTTTTGGGAACAAATCCTCCATCCCCAGCTTAATTCGTACTTCGAGTAACAAAAATATTGTTCTCATTAACAAATTTCCCCTTTTTTACGCTTCTCCTCCCTTATTATTCTTTTTTTTTCAAGAGAAAGAAATCACGGAAACTATTATGTTCTTGTTCTATGTAGTTGATTAGTTTGTGACATATATTACAAATGGAACAGAGTCGGGCTGGAACTTCCAAAGATTGAGGTCCAATATGAGAATGTATCAGTGGAGGCAGATGCATACGTCGGAAGCACAGCACTCCCTACCTTGTGGAATTTCACTGTCAACATTCTCGAGGTACTTAGCAACCATCTTTGAAATATTGAAACTAAATTGAAAGGCAAACAAAGTGAATCGGGAAAGAAAAAGGATGAAGCTTTATTCGGATTTACATGCTTGTAGAATTCTTTTTATTCACTTTGTGATCATGGCGGTCAGTCTTAGTAGGATGGTGGTTGTAAATTCTGTTCCTCCCATTTAATATCTCTTGTTCTTCTAATGTGAACATTCAGGATATTGTTGGTCTCGTGAGATTAAATCGATCCAAGAAAAAGACTTTAAAGATTCTTAATGATGTCAGTGGGATATTAAAGCCAACAAGGTAAGTATATAAATAGTCTTATTTTGCCTTCCACTGCCGTTCAGTTGTTCTATGGTTTCTGACAATCATTAATTTAGTTTTTCTTCCTTGTATAAGTTTGGGGATTCTAGACTTTTGTTTTAAACTGCTTCTAAATCCCAAGAGATTTTATATTTCACAAGACTTCTGTTGCTTAATTGTCAATAACCACTAAGAGTGTTTGAAACAGGTCAAGTTAGGCTCAGATCGGCATAGAACCATCTTAGACCTAACATGAGCTTAGGCATGACCAATCTGTGCCATGCTTAGGCTGGCTTGTTTGACTGCCATTTAATAATAAAATAATATTTATTTAGGGATGGAAAAGGAATATAAGTAAAAACTATTGTTCATGATCATATTAGGTCTACAGGTTGGTGCTTAACCTAGCCTAATGTTTGAAAAAGAAAGTTATGCTAGCAATGCCTGAGGGCCTTGGCGTTGGCTTGACCAAACATATATTTTAGCACTTAACTTTATGTTGAGAGAGTTTTGTGTCGTGAGCCTAAATTAGACATCATTCTGAGAAAAAACAAGAAGCATCTCACTCTTCAATATCTAACTGCTGTCAGGATGACATTGTTGCTTGGACCTCCAGCTTCAGGGAAAACAACACTCTTGCTTGCCTTGGCTGGGAAGCTTGATAGAAGTCTAAGAGTATGCTTTCTCTTCTTGTTCCCCACTATATTTGTGCAATTTTGTAATTTCCTCTGTAATATTTTTGTAAGAGTTCAAATAAGTCCTCGTGTAATATTAAGGTACGTGCATTTAATGTCTTTCTTGCAGCAATGGGGTCGAGTCACATATTGTGGCCATGAGCTGTCAGAATTTGTTCCTCAGAGAACTTCTGCTTACATTAGTCAATTGGATATTCACAACGGTGAGATGACAGTTCGAGAAACATTGGATTTCTCAGCACGCTGTTTGGGAGTGGGATCGAGGTACGAGATGCTATCAGAATTGTCAAGACGAGAGAGGGATGCAGGAATAAAACCAGATCCCGAGATCGATGCATTCATGAAAGCTGCTGCAATGGAAGGGCAAAGCACTAGTGTATCAACTGATTACGTTCTCAAGGTTAATGACAACAACTTTTTAGTGAAATTGTATTATTTCTTGAGCTGTTACTGGCAATGCTAACACTTGAAATGTTGGAAAACAGGTACTTGGTCTGGATATATGTGCCGACATCATTGTTGGTGATCAGATGCGACGAGGCATTTCTGGAGGACAAAAGAAGCGTGTGACGACCGGTAAGTATATTGCTAGGATTATATTATTGAAAGCAAATGCCATTTACATACCTTCTTAAGTAGTTCGGCCCCTTCAAAGTTCAAACTAAATACTCTTTGATACCCATGCATACTTGAAGAAACAATAGTTTGTCATAAAACTAGATGTTCATTATTAGGAAACTAACTAGTGCAATAATAATCTGCTAAGTGAAATCATTGTCAAGCAGCATCTTGATATAAAAAATTAACTAATCAATATTCCTCATTATGAAAATGCCCAAATATTCTTTATGAAGGTGAAGTTAGGGATGCCCACGTATTCAAATTTATAATCACGAGGTCATGAACCTTAAAGAGTATCCATAAAGAAACAAATCTTTCTAACCTGTTTGTTCTTTTTGCTCTTTAATTCTCATTTACTATATGTTCATATTTAGTAACCTAAACTATTTGTTTTTGGTTGCAGGAGAGATGCTGACTGGTCCTGCACGTGCACTTTTCATGGATGAGATATCAACTGGGCTTGACAGCTCTACCACCTTTCAAATAGTAAAGTTCATCAGACAGATGGTTCATGTCATGGATGGAACAGTCCTTGTTTCTCTTCTTCAGCCTGCACCTGAGACATTTGAATTATTTGATGATGTTATTTTGCTATCTGAGGGTCAAATAGTCTATCAAGGTCCTCGGGAGTATGTCGTTGAGTTCTTTGAGGCGGTTGGCTTTAAATGTCCTGAAAGGAAAGGAGTTGCAGACTTTCTTCAAGAGGTAACCTCAAAGAAGGATCAACAACAATATTGGGCTAACAAGGACAGACCTTATCATTTTGTTTCAGTCTCTGAGTTTGTGGAACTTTTCAAGAAATTTCATGTTGGACGACAACTTTCTGCAGAGCTTAGTGTTCCTTATGATAAGTCTAAAGCCCATCCTGCAGCATTGACAACAGAAAGATATGGGATTTCTAACTGGGACCTTCTGAAGGCATGTTTATCGAGGGAATGGTTGCTGATGAAGAGAAACTCTTTTATCTTCATCTTTAAGACAACCCAGATAACCACACTTTCTTTGATAGCCATGTCTGTGTTTTTCAGAACTGAAATGCACCATAGAACAATCGCTGATGGTAACAAATTTTATGGTGCACTTTTCTTTACTTTGACCAATGTGATGTTCAATGGAATGGCAGAATTGGTGATGACGGTTGAGAAGCTCCCTGTGTTCTACAAACAGAGAGATTTTTTGTTTTTCCCACCTTGGGCTTTTGGCTTTGCATACTATCTCCTCAAAATTCCTCTTTCCTTTCTAGACACTGGAATTTGGATCATACTTACCTATTATGTGATTGGTTTTGCCCCTGCAGCAAGCCGGTAATTCTCTCTCTTTTTTTTTTTTAAACAATCATTTCCTTTAAGATTATCTGCTTCTGATGCTTTTATATTATAACATTACCTGAGAAATTTCACGTCTCTGCAACTTCTTTTTTTTCCTACGACATGATACATATACAGGGTAATGTAATAAACCATCTCACCTTTCCCCTTCTAATTTGGCAGGTTCTTCCGCCAATTCCTAGCGCTTCTCCTCACACATCAAATGGCTCTTAGTCTGTTCCGCTTCATTGCTGCAGCAGGAAGAACAATGGTTGTAGCCAACACGTTTGGAACCTTCACCTTGCTTATTGTTTTCGTGCTAGGAGGATTTGTCATATCAAAAGGTTAGAAAAATCTGACTGCAACTCTGATTAGTTCCTTATGTATATACTGATTGATTGTCATACCAAAACTGAAGTTAACAACTTAACATCTGATTTTTATGTGGACAGATGACATCAAACCGTGGTGGATATGGGGTTTCTGGAGTTCCCCGTTAATGTATGGGCAAAATGCTATTGCTATTAATGAGTTCATTGATCCAAGATGGGACACGGTAAGTTTCTTATCTCGAGTTTGTTGTCTGAATGCTATGTACATTTCCAATTATAATGAACACCTTCCATATCCTTGTTGTCAGGTGAATACTGACCCCAATATAACTGCACGGACTGTGGGAGAAGCTATTCTCAAATCTCGAGGAATGTTTACCCATGGCTATTGGTATTGGCTTGCTATTGGAGCCCTCACAGGATTTATTATTCTATTCAACATATTGTTTGTCCTTGCATTGACTTACTTGAATCGTAAGTCATTGATTTCCACTGTAACTTCAATTATCCATTTCATTATTCAATCATTTCTCTCATGGGAACCAAATTTTCATGTTTGCAGCTTTGGCAAGTGCTCAAAATGCAATTGTTGATGAGGAATCAAGTAAGAAAAGGAAAAACTCATCGATAGAAAATGGAAGGATTGAAATGATACAAAATGCCAGATATGCTGCTCCACAGGATACATCAGGTTAGATTGTTTGATCACATTCGTTTTGTCATTTCGTTTTGATGTTTAGCATCTTTTATTCTAACTCAAAATATGGGATGGATTTTTTAGGAGAAAATTTTAACCTAACTTCAAATACTCAAAATCATTCATTTTGAATAGAATAATAGCATCACCTTTGGTCGCAAATTTTAGAATACCTAACCAACCAAGAAGCCATCATAAATTGTTGATGGTATCATTCATGTCATCATCTACAAACTATAAGAAATGACATAATATAATTGTCATGCATTCTTATGGTATCTGCAACAAGGTTGTCAACTTGCTTTATTCCCCAATAAAACCACCATTTAACTCTGATCTACTGGTCCTGACACCATGGTTCAATACTTACAATTAACATCTGCAGGCATATGGTCATGTATCCACTCTCTTCATTGAACTTAACCAATCGCTTCCACTCTTATTGGGCAATCCTGTCAGACATACTTCAACATCCCCATTTTAGCATGGAACAGAAGATCAAAGAATCACAAAGTCACCTTCCTTAAAGTCACAGCCAATAGAGCGGAGGGCCCATAGAGACTATTCTAGTTTCAAGAATTCTGGAAACATGTATATACATTAGCACTTTTCAATTGGGGTGTTGAGAAATCCAATACTCTCGTTGAAAAACATATGGAGTGCGCATTTTGGGTCCCAAATGATGTTGATTTTGCAGCTCTCTTCATGCTATGTTACATCACAAAAATATTGAATTTTTTTCCGGTTTTAATTTAATGATTGAAAAGCTTCTTATTTTTTTTTACAGATGCAGCAAGGAGAAACAGCTCTGAAAATTTCAGTAATTCAGTCCGTCCAACAAAGAGAGGAATGGTTTTACCTTTCCAGCCTCTTTCTCTTGCTTTCAATCACGTGAACTATTATGTTGACATGCCTGCTGTAAGTCGATCCGATATATCTTTCCCCCCAATTTAATGCAATGAATTCGATTCAATACATGCTGCTTTCTGTTTATTTTGTTTTTCCTTGTGATTTAAATTGAAAAACAAATAAATCAAAACTGACCTTTTCATCCTTTGACATCAGGAAATGAAGAGTCAAGGAGTTGAGGAAGATCGTCTCCAGTTGTTGTGCGACGTAAGTGGTGCATTTAGGCCAGGAATCCTGACTGCATTGGTTGGAGTTAGTGGAGCAGGAAAGACTACGTTGATGGATGTTCTGGCCGGAAGAAAAACAGGCGGTTATATTGAAGGCAATATTAGTATTTCTGGTTATCCAAAAAATCAGGAAACTTTTGCTAGGATAAGTGGTTACTGTGAGCAAAATGATATTCACTCGCCATATATGACTATTTATGAATCAATCGTTTACTCTGCTTGGCTGCGTCTTGCGCCGGATGTCGACAGACAAACACGAATGGTTAGTGGCAATTTAAACTTCCATCCATTTGCTTGTTTGAGTAGTGCTTTGTTATTCTGTGATTTAACTATAGATATCTAGAATTGTCATTGCTAATGTCGTGGACATTCTTCTTGCGAGTATGTTCTCTTTTATTAATCTGAACTGACAGCTGCTCAACGCAGATGTTTGTGGAGGAGGTCATGGAGTTGGTTGAACTTGACACTCTAAGGGACGCTCTGGTTGGCCTTCCTGGGGTTGATGGTTTATCAACTGAACAACGGAAAAGACTCACGATTGCTGTTGAACTTGTCGCAAATCCATCCATCATCTTCATGGATGAGCCAACATCAGGACTTGATGCAAGAGCTGCAGCCATAGTTATGAGGACAGTTAGAAATACAGTTGACACAGGACGAACTGTCGTGTGTACAATCCACCAACCGAGCATAGACATTTTTGAAGCTTTTGATGAGGTTCTTATTCATACAAATTTTAATTTCTCGCATCGAATATTTTAACCTTATGTGGCTTTGATACTAAATTGGAAACATTGGTTCCTGATGAGTTGCTATTTTTTTTTTTTTTTGCCTGTTCCTAGCTACTTTTGATGAAAAGGGGTGGTCAAGTTATATATGCAGGCCCTCTTGGTCGACAATCTCACAGGCTTGTTGAATATTTTGAAGTGAGTTCATTTTCTAATGATTTTGAACTCCGATCCTATTTATTTTAAATTTTCTTGCATTTTTTACTTCATAATTTTTACTAAACCTCTCATTTGCCCACATTTTGTTCTATTTAATCAAAGAGATTAACTTGCAGGCAATTCCAGGGGTACCAAAAATCGCTGATGGTATTAACCCTGCAACATGGATGTTGGATGTAAGCAGTACCCATGCCGAGGCTAGCTTAAATATTGACTTTGCGGAAGTTTATGCCAATTCCTCACTTTATCAGTAAGTAGAACATAAATTAATGTTTCCAAAATATTTATCACATATCAAGATCGTATAACTTACTTTGTCCACTTGGTACTTTTCAGACAAATCGAAGAACTTATAAAAGAATTGAGTATTCCGGCACCAAATTCGAAGGATCTATACTTCGCTACAAAATACTCGCAGACTTTTACTGTTCAATGCCAAGCTTGTTTCTGGAAACAATATTGGTCTTATTGGAGAAACCCACAATACAATGCTGTCCGATTCTTCATGACAATTGTTATTGGTCTAATATTTGGCACAATGTTTTGGAATAAGGGCAAACAGACGTAAGCTTTCTAACTTATAAGTTCGTTTTGTTCTGTTCGATCTCTCTGTCCGAGTTACAATGTGAAATAAACTACAGCACATGCTATCGACTATCCTGAGAGATGAACAGAAGAAGAAATTGCATTGTTAATATTATCATAGGACACAATTTAGTGGACTAGTGGCATGTGCAAAATTGAAGCTCATTTGATAAATTAGGATGATATATATGCTTCTATTTTCTGAAAGTTTGGTGAAACATTCACAAAAGAGAGTAACTAGCTAGCTAGTTTCTCCATGATTCCTTTCCTGGAAGATTTAATAAGTATAATACCATAATGTAATGTCGAATAAGTTTTGTGTAATCTTGTAAAGTGTGTGTTGTTTTTCTCATCCTACTTCCTTTGGCCGTGAACAGTAGCACTCAACAAGACGTTCTGAATCTACTCGGAGCTTTCTATGCTGCGGTCTTCTTCCTTGGATCCAGCAATTCTATCAATGTGCAGCCGGTTGTGGCTGTCGAGAGGACAGTCTTCTACCGTGAAAGAGCTGCCGGGATGTACTCAGCATGGGCCTATGCATTTGCTCAAGTAATTAAGCCAATGTTTTCTTTCCTTCAATCAAAGAAATCTGCATACACACACACACAAAGTTAAACGGGTGAGATTAATTCAGAGAAGAAATACTTACATTTCTTTCTTGCTTTCCCAGGTGAGCATCGAGGTGCTATACATACTGATACAAGGATTCGTCTACACGATTCTTCTTTTCTCGATGATTGGCTTTACTTGGAAAGCATCCAACTTCTTCTGGTTCTTCTACTTCATCGTCATGTGCTTTACCTACTTTGTTCTGTATGGCATGATGGCTGTGGCAGTCACACCCAACCATCAAGTCGCGGGCATCGTGTCTAGCTTCTTCTTCAACTTCTGGAACTTGTTCGCGGGCTTCCTAATTTCACGACCGGTATAATATTATTGTACATCTCTTAGATGCAGTGCTCGTCGTGAATTAAGCTGATTATGTATATATATATAGTACTGTCTCTGATCAATTCTCGATGGCACATTTTGCAGGAACTTCCTGTCTGGTGGAGGTGGTATTACTGGGGCAATCCAGTATCTTGGACAATTTACGGTGTCATTGCATCGCAGCTGGGGAAGAGAGGTGGCATGGTCCGCGTTCCTGGACAAGAAGGCGAGACACCACTGACGGAATACTTGAACGATACCCTGGGCTATGAGTACAGCTTCGTTAAGTGGGCGGCATTGACTAACGTGGGTTTCGTCGCTGTGTTCTTCGTGGTCTTTGCCTACTCGATCAAGTTCCTCAACTTCCAAAAGCGATAGGTGCGAGAATCCTTCTTTCAGCTCGATCTCTGTACTCTTAAGTCGAAATACAACAGGGTTCGATTTTCTCAGTCAAAGTCTCCTCTTATGGTTCGGTCCCAGCGTTATATATACTCTATAAACGCTGGTTGGTAATTTTTGGTTTTTTTTGTACACTTTATATATTTCACAATGAGATTGATATTGGCTATGATTTTAGCATGTACTATTTATTGCTAGTGTGGGAGATCGATATTCTCTCAAGGATGTACAATATTCATACAATTATTATAAGATACGTTCGACTCCTGGTTCCGGTCTGAGTTCCTCGAGAAGATTTTGACGAGACACGTGTCACGTCAACAGTGGACTCTCGAGATTAATCATGATGCGACTTGATCGCCATGCTTTGACTTTAGTTGGAAAAAACTAGAAAGGG
>JBAMIB010366431.1:0-21384 GCA_037177415.1 Kaempferia rotunda | reverse complement strand
AAACCACATAAATTTCCACCAAAATAATAATAATAATAATAATAATAATAATAAAGGGTTGACTAGGAATAGTAGATATCCTGTACTTCAGATCAAATTGAGGGTCGAAAAGGGCCATACGCCAGTGGCGGGCCTAGACTGCAGAAATCTCAATCCCACAGCCAACATTGGACCGCCCCACTGAACCCTATCCAGAATGAGTGGGCAAGTTGTCTACATCAGACCCCTACAGTAATCTACCATCACCTATTGACCCAGTTTCTGATTCTTAGCTTTTACCCCTTTTTCAGGACCAAGAAAAGGATGCTCCCATATATAATCCAGCTCCCAGTAAGGTATTCATGATGATTAAGATAGCAAAGAAAGAGTGTCTCTCCGGGTCTATCTCATTTTATTTACATAACGAGGTGTTGTCTTGACAAAAATGAAAAAGTCTAATTTAGTCACAAAGAGGCATCAATATCTTTTATTTATTCAAGCAACTACTAAATCTGAGTCCATGTGCAGGCACTTCTTGATATTAAATAAGCAACTCTGGATCTGATAACCAGGGGGGGGGCGGCTCTGCTCAGATTGGACTATTTTATCACTATCTTTAGAGTCCGTGTTGGAGATCTTATCCTTGCAAGCCATTCAAAAGAACCACTTGCCTGACCAGAAGCGATATTCCCTTATCCACAACGCTGACAGTTCCTGTAAGCTCGGAGCATTTAATATGTTCCCGTACCATCTAGCAGAAGAATCTATACAAAGACTCAGTTATATGCTGACTCATGGATTGAATTGTTTAGAGGCTTGCGCATCTCCTCCCTCACTTAGAGGTCAATGAATCAAAGCCAACATTCATAATGCCAAAGAACAAGTTTACCTAAATTGAACAATGAAATAAAATTGCTGTATCACACTGTCCATTGAAACAAAGGCAACTGTAAGAGAGTGGAAGAAGACATGGAGGAGTGGATGAAACCAATCCTACTGAGAGAGAGGTTATTAACAACAGCTAGAGTTCCCCGGTCCCCGCACCTTTATCGAACTTGATGTGCTCATAAAAGCCCCACAATGATTAAGATTTCTTTGTCGTTGTATGATTCTTTCATTCTCACTCGTTAACTTACTGTTATTCTCTCAAATAGTTCGCTTCAATGCTATCACAGTTCAAGCATTTGCATTTAGCACCCATTATTAGTCTACAAAATGGTAGGTTTGGGCCAAAAAATTGGCAGGCATCTCAAAATTCTTCAGCAAAAACTGTAATGCAATGATTAAAAAAAAAAAAATTCAACTTGGTCTCCCTGTGAGTTTAACACCTGAACACTCTTACAAACCCTCATTTCCCATCCCTTCTGAACAAAATACTCACTTCTACATATGCTTGAATCAGAAAGCAAGGAAGTTTAACCTTGTTATTTGGTCACAAAAACTCATATCCTAGTTGGATTAGATTAAATCAGGACATTTCATTAGTAACAAAGGATTCGACTTCAGGAACTGTGATTTATAGTTCTACTAAATATATACATAAAAAGAAACTGAAAAAAGAAAATTGGAGAGGGCATAAACAGAAAAGAAAAGATTATTTAGCTTGAAGTACCTCATGGAGATTCTTTGGTTGAAAGCCTCTTCAAGAGCTCATAGGTGGTGATCATGGTGGTGGCGGACAATGACATCGAAACCCACCTCGGACCCAGCCCTCGGTAGCATGCTCCCCAACCCCCTTCTCTCAGAAGGCTCCTCACTGTTCGCCCAATTGTCATCCTCTCACCCTCACCATCCAACACCTGCATCCTTGTCTTGATTGTGTCAAGCGGCATCGTTATGACCGCGGACGCTCCACCAGCCATCGCTGCGCTCACCCCCTGAACTGCCATCACAGCTCCGTAACTCGGCCTCAACTCGCCACCGCCTTCGGTCATGTGGTAGCCGACACCGCTCCAGATGAGTCTTTGAGAAAGGTTGTAGGAGGCCCACCAAACGGCGTTTGATGGCGCATAGGTGAGGATCGACATTCCGAACCCTCTGTAGAGGCCGCGAAGGCCATCGGAGCAAAGGATCTTCTTGAATGCGTCAACACCACCACGGTACTTAGCGGCGGCAGCGGAGCCCTGCACCATGAGGCGTTGGCTGACCACATCGATCGGCGTCCAGACGAACTGGGCGGCGATGGCCGCGCTAAGGCCGGCGGCGGCGGAGGCGGCAGCCGAAGCTGCAGGCTCAGGGACGCCGAAGCGGAGGGTTGCTGTACCGACAGCACTCTTCGTGGCCTCGAGTGCGCCCATGTAAAGCGCCCGTGCGGGGACGGTACCTGCGAGGGAGGTGGCGAATCCGCGGTAGAATCCACGGGGTCCCTCGTGGCGGAGGATGGACGCGACCGCACGAAGGAGGCACGGAGACGGCGGCTGCGCAACTTGAATCCGTGTCTTGAGGACGACAGCCGGGTAGAGAGCGGCAGACACGCCGGAGAAAAGTGCAGCGCCGAGGACGAAAAACCGCCACTTGTCGAGCATCTCCCAGTCCACCTCCGCCGGCAAGTGGATCTCCACTTCTGCCGTAGCCGCCACACTCTCCTCCTCCTCCTCCTCCGCCCCTGTAGCGGCCATATAGCTCATCTCCCCTACTGGATCTCTCTATCAGACCCTCGACCTCTCTTCCATCTCCACAGAAAACCCCTATGAGAAGCCTAATCCTAATCAATCCGCACTATATTAAGCAACAACTGTAACGTATTCAGATGAAAAGGAGATGTAAGAATCGAAGCTTCTCTGTCAACTCTCGAGAGGAGATCCTCATCGGAGTAATCTCTCCGTTCATCGACGACATGGGTTCGAGAGCCGGATCCAGAGTTGCGCAAGAAAAGGGACGACGACGACGAAGCCGGTGCCTTCGGTAAGGTTAGGGTAGGGGTTAGTAGTATTTATTAGATCTAGAAGGGGGTTAATTGCATATTTCCAGGCCCTTTCTACCGACGACCAAAGGGACACGTGTAATTTTACAGCTGATGATCCCTTTTTGGGGTCCTCAAAACCAGTTTACCAAGACACCAGGATGACGTGTCACGCTGTACCGCTTTCAACGACACAGCTCATGCACTTTTGGATCGTTACGTTTCCACTTCGCTACCCAACATCTGCTTGAGCCAAACACCGGGAGCCACGACCATTATTAAAGCGAGATTATTGGGTAAAAATAAACAGGAAGAAAATACATCATAGTTTACTCCTCTGATTCCCGATTTCTGACCCAAAACATACCCAGCACATCGCAACCCGTCTTCGTTCACTCGACGAGACTGCGATCTGCGGGTCCCTTTTGTTGTGGTCGTTGGCGAGAGTGGGTGTTGATTTGAGTATGGAAGACATTGATCCTCCAACGGTTAATGACTCGGCGGGCGCCGATTGGATACGGTGGTGGGCCAAGCCGGTCTAATGCGACTTAAACCGTCGGATGCGATGGTCCCGGATAAAAAGTAAGCCCGTGTAATGAAGGGCACGTGTTTCTCCTATGATATGCTCAGTGGGGACCAATAGTTGGTATTTTGAAAAGGAATATATCCTGCTTTTGCTTATGTAAGACTAGGTCCTCAGACATGATGATTTAATTTTTAAAAAATATTTTTTAAAAAAAATTATTAGTATAGCAATTTTAATTAAAATTATTATATTTTTTTTAAATTTAAAATCATCTTTTAATAAGGAATGCATTCTACAAAAATAACTCTCAAAGATAAAAATAATTTTTCGCAACCAAAATACTTTATCAAGAACAAGGTAGATTACCCCCAAGCAGAATTTAAGGGCAGACAAACTTTTCACAACCACCAATGTCTTCAGCGATCGAAATACAACAAGACATGATTTACGATGCAATTAAGATGGAATAAGTGTTGTTTCAGATATTCACCAACATCTATGTTGACAATTAGAATGCTTTTTGTGAAATCACTTGATCCGATACAGCATGACAAGACACGAATCGACTAGGAATTTTTCAGACTTGTGATCCCTTCCATTCTTTGAAATGTTTGGTATTAATATATATTTTAAAAAAATATACACAAATATGAGACTATTATGTTCATCTTACCGCTGCAGCTTGTGTCGTCACATTGTGCGAAATACAAACGACAGCAGGTTCAGCCAGTCACTCGTGTTATGAACAAAGGTGAAGGGCTCGGCTTATTAGTACCTTATTGACACAAACAGATCTCTACCATCCAAATCCCACATAATAGCATGGACATAAAAAGTAAATATTTGGTTTTCGTTGATCAGAAATGTTGTTTGAGCTGTTTGAGCAGAGGAGGCAACTCTGCTAACTCATCTCGCTCAGTATTGTGCAGTATCGATCGTACTCAGAAGTGATATTAAAAGTCGGTGTGAAATCTGAGAAAAACCTCAAAATTGCAGCAAGATGTTGCGAGTTATTAGCTGCAATTGCTGCTTCAAGAAATAATGATGGCTGCACTGTGATAACCTGCAACCAGATGAAATGTCAGTAAAGCCATGCAAAGCAGATCACTTGTTTATAAAGAAACAGAAGTGTGAAGGAGATGAAACGGCTTGGAGCTTGGTTAGAGATTCTATCCGAACGGTGCAACAAAATTTACAACTTTTTCAAGTTATAAGCACACTATTAGTTATCATGACCAACCTTTGTAAACATCTAAAATCTATGTAAGCATTGTAAGCCAATATCCCCGCAAGGCGCATTTTACAGCTTGGGTCAGCATATGGTATATAAAGTAATCAACAGGCGGCTTGGGTCAGCATATGTAGTATATAAAATTAATCAACCGGTGGAATGTCCTAAGCTGCATCACACATGCATATGCATGCAAAAACAACAAAGATCTTAAGCTATATGACCACCTCTTTTTCCTTGGTTGTCAATGATTAGGAAGTTAGAAGCATCAGCATAACGTTGATGACAGTTTTTTATGATTCTCAAATTTTCTGTGAAGTTTCCATATTTCTCATTTATGCTATATAGTCACATACATCGTTCTTTTCCAGTTAAATAAAACATGACCAGTGTTTGCATAACTTTAATCTCATGTGGCTCCCACAATGGCACAATTAGTAAGGTGACCTCCCCCATGCAAAAAGTCACTACGCTAGGCCAAAATGCCCCCCGTAATTTACCTGCTTATATCTTACTGTGAGACCTCCCCATGCAAAAAGTCACTATGCTAGTGATATCACATTTTTGCTCCAATAACTTAATCTCATGTTTGTGTGATGACATGCTATTTGTCAAATCTTCCATAAAGCTTTCAATGTTTTTCATTTATCTTCTACATCCCTAAAATATATCCCCTTCCCCGAGACCCCGCATTCGCAGGAGCTTCGTGCACCGGGTTGCCCTTTTGTATCCGTTAACAAAATCCCAGCATAGGTTGCCGCTACACACATAGCAGTAGTGAAAGAAATGGACTAATGATCTTTGTATCACCACACTACTTAGAATATTTTAAGTACGAGGTTTAGTAAGAGGACAATAGTAAATGAGTACCTTGTGTTTTCTGGCATACTGCAAAGCTTCAAGGTAGTATCCTTCTTGCAAAAGTATGGTGACATAATCATGATGGAAAGATAGCTGCCTAAGCATATCCATGCCCAGCTTTCGAATTTGCAAGTTTTGACGACCTTGTTCCAAAAGTTGCAAGGCAACTTCTTTAGATGGCTCCAAGATCTGTAGCGGGGACATATTCATCAAGTATTAGTTGACCATAAAATCGTCTACTATGTAGTCTTTTAAAGACTAGTAACAGCTGATTTCCGGATGCGGAGAAGATTCCCCCTTGAAGGGAAATAGAAAGTGCATGTCAATTATTCAGGTAAAAGAATAATGTAGTCTGCCACAAAATATGATATAAGATAGTTTGTATTCCCCAATGCAATGAATTAATGACCAGCCTTGATGAGGTTTTATATTAAACAAGCAGTTCAACAATGAGACCAGGGATTTTTAATGTTTTAGGAACAACTATGGGCTACTCTTTTCTGGGAATGATATTGATTGTTTGATAAGACTACCAGTCAATTATGTAGATACACATTCCATTTTCTTTACGTGTTAATTTGCCAATGGTTCTGATATTCCAATCTAATAACCTATAAAGTTATCAAGATATTTTTGTTCTTAATTATGAGGCTAGACAGGCAGCGAATTTGAAGCATATGATGTTTTAAGATGATTAAATCAGTTAACAAATTAAAATAGCAAAATTTATTACATTAGAATGTAAAAGAGAATTCAGATCGGGTCATAAGTGATATGTCTACTATAACTTTCCTATCAACTATTGGCAATTAGGATATTAGAATCTAGAAGTTAATAGCAATTCAAGTAGAACATGCCCTTTGATTACAAACAATTTGCCATAAATTTGATCACATGCCCGAGAGTGTGAAATGTTTATAATAAGCATCTTGAAATCACCTCACTCGATGTGGTCAAATTGCCTTCATAAAATTATTATTTATATTTGCCATAAGAATATACAAAACTAACATGAAACTTCTTACATTTTGTGTTCAACTGAGTGTTCAGATCAATTAGTTTGCAAATAAAACATAAATACAAGTCAATGCATATCAACTCTACCATGGCAATATAATGTGGTTTAGAGCTTTCATTCTTGCTCCACGACCTATGATTCGTCGATGAGTAACTCCAAAAAGCCTAGTATCTTTCTCGGATCTCTTCTAGAGGTGGAGAAACCTCATACAATGTTTATCTTCTTACAAGATCAAGTAAAAGCTAAGAAGATTAACACTATGAGCACTAGAGAAAGACTCGAGATTATATAATTAGAATTTTTCCTAGCCTTTAAAAGCTCCTCTTGGTCCTCTTTTATAGCCTCCAACATCTTTCACTTTCTTTCTATACTATTGTCGATCAGTTAACTGTTTTCCTTATCATTATAATCTTCAATCTGCTAACAGTTGCCTCAGTCAGTTGGCTTCCACCATCAGTCGACTGTTCTCTTGTAGACCCTAGGTCATCCAACCGTATCTACTTAACTTTGTTAAGGGAGTTCTTAATTCTTATTCTTATTTCATTGTCCTTTTAACCTAATCATACACCTCCCCAGCCAGCACCTACCTAGTCGCCAATCGTCATCCCAGATCCCCTCTAATTTCGACAATCCTATTCCTTTTTGCAAAGGTACTCAGAAGCGTTTCACTTCTCATCCAATTTACTGTTTTATGTCCTATGTATCTCTATCAGTCAAATAGTTTGATTTTGTGTCTTCTTTATCCTTAGATTATTAGAAATGTCTAGGCATTTCCAGAATCATGATGTTATATCCTGATTTCTCTACTCTAAGGGTGCTTAGGAGCTCATTTCTCTTCCTCCAGAGAGGTGTCCACCATGGCTAGTAGATGAGTGTTTTCAGTTAAACGTTCACTATATGTTACTTTTAATTTTGGTGGCCAAGGGTTACGCTCAGATTTAAACATTGATACATTCTCTTTCTAGTGGCCTTCCACTCCCTAACAACTAGCTTTCACTGGCCCCTTCGTCAATTTGATATTAAAAATGCACTCCTTCTTGGTGATCTTTTGAAGAAAGTTTATATAGAGTACTCTTTGGGGTTAGTTGCTTATGGAAAACTAGTGTGGTGTGTAAGCTTAAGAAGTCTCTATGTGAACTGAAACAATCTCTAGGAGCTTGATTTTGAGAAATTTAAATCCACTCTTCTGCAATTGACATGATAAATGTTTTATCTAAAGGTGTATTCTTTCTATTATCTATATGGATGGTATTATCATCACTAGTGCTAGCACCATAGAAGTTAGAACTGCAAATTTGAAAATTACCTTCATCAGCACTTGTTAACAAAACAATTTGGTCACCTTAAGTATTCCTTGGTTCAGATGTTGCTCGCTTAGAAGAAGTCAAGAAGGTATATATTGGATATGCTTGAGGAGGCTCACATGCTAAGGACTAAATATATACATATTGCATATTGCTACAGATTTCAGTATTTGGTTAGTATGAAGGGGAGCCATTAACTAATTCGTGTAATTCAAAAACTAGTAGAAAAAGTGAACTATCTTGAAATCATTATATGACATCTCAATTATTGTTAGTGTGATCAGCTTGATTCTAGAAAAACCTTTTCATGATTATGGACAACAACTACTACGATGGATTCTATATTACCCAAGAGGTGCTCTAACCTCTAAAGACTAGGTTTTTATTTTGTAATCGAAATCATCTACAGATTATGAAATACTTTGATACAATTGGACGGACTTCCCCTACAGATAGACAATGTATCTATCTATTGTATTCTCTTAGGAGGTATTAACCAAAAAAAAACAATGGTTGCAAGGTGCAAAGGCAGAACATAACATGCAAACTCATTTGAGTCAGTATATGATGACTAAGCTAAGGCAAGATCATGCAGAGTCAATGAAGTTTTATTATGTCAATCAAACTGCAATCTTTATAGCTTCAAATCTTATATTTTAAAAGAGTTGATTGTCACTTCATTAGAAAGAAAGTCCAAATCTAATGGAATAATTACCTTTTTTGTTAAATCTAATTGATCTCTCTATAAAATATTAGAGCCATCTTGAAGGGAAGTGTTATGGGCTATGTAGGCTCATTTGTATATGTAGGGGTTAACTTGTAACTTTTCATATCCTTAAAAATATCATGTATAGGTAGAGAACTACCAAATGATTCCATGACGGATAATTTCCCCGAATTATAACAATATTAAATTAATAAAGGAACCTCAAATTAGTAGATTACCTTGTTTGTAACAAAAAATGCAAGTTCACCATAGCGATTGCTGCGGACTAGCATTTGGATCACCATTGCATACAGGTCAGGATGAACCCTGAACTTTTCCTTCATAGAACTGCAGCCCATAGAAGTTTTTCACTAAAACAATTCAATACTAGGGAAAATAAAATAACCAATAATAAAAGTACAATATGAGTGTCTATGGTCCAAAAAAAAAATAAAGGATGGGTCATATTTTCTACGCTTTGGTTTCCCACATTGTACAGGTTTTTATTATGACTATTACTCATAAACTTAAATTCTAATATTTCTCTTTGAACAGAAACTGCAATCTTGTTTGATAATTAGGTATCAGAATACTAGAATGGGATAGGAAGAAGCATCCTAGGATTTAGTACTCATGGAATCATAAATAGGTAGCAAATCATAAAAAGTAAACAGAAAGTGATCTCCTTTTTTATACCCTTTAGGTATAGTATGATCTGTAATGAATGGGATGGAATAGAAATATAGAATAGCCTTGTTAGTTTAGGATGCATTCCAAATCAATTAAGTGATTAACATTTTGATAATTAAAGAAAATTCTTCTTGTTCCAACAAATGACTAGAATATATAATAAAACACTTGCGTTCTCACATTATTAGTTTAATATCCTCACTACATCCTTTTTGATTCTATATCACAAAGAGGTCCAGAATATCATACCAGCGTAAAAACTCCACAATAATCGCAATCAAGTATGAAGGATCAGCCCCCAATTCTTCTTCTACTGGTGCAAAAATAAACTCAAACATTTCATACGGTGAAATTGCCACACTAGTTGGTTGAGTTTCCAGCTCGTTAGAAACACCAGAATCAATTCTGCTGCTTCCACATTGAAATCCTTCAGATTGTAAGGAAGGTTATTTCAAGTAAGACTGAGTTCCAGATGCATAGTTTCTTAATAAACTATGTAGAATTTGACAAAAGAAACAGTTGGTAAGGAATTATCAAGAGACTCACCCAGGTGGATTTTCATGGCATCAAGATTTGGATTGCCATCCCCATCAGAAAGTGAATTACATGATCCTTTACCATCAGAATTTCCAGCATGATTAACATTGTCATCATCAGAACCTCTAGTCATTGATTGTTTAGATTTATTCTCTGCTACTTCAATGATAGATTTTCTCCTATTAATTGTTTCTCCAGAAGATTCTGCAGACACAAAGTTAGAGGAAGTTGCAATTTGGCCACTTGAATTTTCGATTCTCTTTGAGCTTCTGTGTCCTCCCTGAAAAGCATTTTCAACTCTCATGCAGTATGAATAAGATGTAACAAGTACATCTATCGCCCTTGTGATGATTGACATTGGCCTTCTTTCGAGAATAATAGCGCACATCATTCTAAGGCATAATGTCTTAATCTGGAAGCCAGTCAAATATTTGTATTATCCACCAAATCTAAAGCCATTACCATTAATACAGTTGGAAAGTTGTAGTTAGAACGATCAGTATGATAAGAATTATTTTACCTTACTCGGATCAGATCTGCGACGTTGTAAGAACTCCAGAATGGATGGAACATCAGAGCTACTAGCAGCAATAGACTGCAGGACATTATAGCTTTTAACATGATTCAAACCTATCTTTAGGATACAAAGGCACAAATACTAAAACTCACCTCTAGATCCAAGGAAATCCTCCACAAAAGACTATTATCAATATCACAAATAAGGTCAGGAACCAGGAAAATCCAATTGTCTCCATAGATCATTGCACTATATGCACTAGTGAGACTATCCTCAACTTGCACTCCTTGTCTACTAGAAACTAAATGGCGTCTCAACAGAAGTGGAAGTGGAGCAGATATTGGTGATAGAGAATCAAGAAATATATCATACATTATGACAACTTTTGCATCAACTTGATGAACCAAAAGTACATTGTCAATCACACTAACTGCAACTTTGCTTGAGTAAATAGGTAAAGCCCCCTGAAAAAAATATATAAGGTATGTCCTTAAAGATGTTTAAAGCTAAGAGTAATCTCAATGAGTGTTTCTTGTGTTGCAAAGTATGTGGTCCTTATACCAAGTTACTTATAAATTAGCATATTAGTAAAATTGTAAATTAGCTAGTTATAAAAGCATCAATGCTATTCGAGGGTAAAGACATAATCGGATGACCATACTGTAGATGATCCTGCATCATGAGTTGTTATTAAATTGCAATAGCCAAAGTTAATACCAGAAAGAATTTGCATTATCCTATGATGAACAGAATATAACATGAACTGATCTGATGATGAACAAAATGCAAGCACTTAAGTTGCAAAAAATACTGATCTTTCTGAGGAAGAGTATGCAACAGCACAAGTAGTCAATTGCATGTACCATGCAATATGGCCTAGGACTGTATAAGGATATGCACCATAGAAGAACATTTCTTTTAAAACACTGCCTAGAATAGGCATCTACCTCTGAATCATATGACAGACGAGTAGGTAGAATGTTGTACCAAGATACAATACAAGTTAATCAGCATGGAGAGTAAAAGCTTAGGGTCTGTTACAGAGACATGAAATTTCTTAAATCTAAACATAATTAAGTGGCCACCAATACCGAAAGCTAAATCTGTTAGGAATTGGACCATAGGAATTGCCTATGAATTCTGTAAATTTTGATTATCAATTCATATTCATAAAAAATAGTTAGTCTATTCCAAGAATTGTTATTCCTTTTGTATTCTATTTTTTAATAAAATGGATATTCATCCTCTATTCAACCCTTTAAAAGACTATTGAACGAAGACTATATTATGAATGAGCAAAGTGGGTTGGACCGATCCAAATCAGTCAATTGATTGGATAATTAGAGTGGATAGGATCGACATATGCAAACAAGCCAATCTTACTCTATTAAATCCTCCAAAAATATATAATATAAAGAGCAAAGCAAGACGGTTGATTTGGATGATCTCATTCAGCCATATGGTTCAAGCAAGCTAGTCAGGACAAATGGTACAAATGGGTTGGTCAGTTTGAAAGGTTCGTACATGTCCATCAAGTAGGATAGTCTAGATGTGGAAATTAATAGTGGGGAAAGAAATCAAAATTAGAGGGAATACCATAGGATTTGTGGAGAGAAGAGAGATGAGTGATGTAGTCTTCCTTCTTTGGGAAAGATTTAATTGAGGAATCATATAGATCTTTTAAATCAGAAACTAATCCAACATCCAATGGCGCTAAAACATTTTTCAAATTTTGAATTCAAATTTCAAATGAGCTTGAATTATTTTGGATCTAATTATAATTTAATCCTAACCCATATGATTTATATAAATTGAATTGAATTCATTTACGTTAAAGTTAAGATTGACTCATGTGGGTCTTAGACCTTTTTATACCGTCTTCTCATCACAACTCACTTATAAGTCAAGTCAAGATGAAAATTATATTTGATATGAGCAGTCATAAGATCATTAAGATAACATGATTATATCTCATTTGTGTGCATAGATAAATTTTAACATCTGAAAATGAGAAAATTATATGTTAACAAAGGGAAAGACTGCCAGATTTACTACAGAGGTGAAAACTCTAAAGGCACACTTTCTTGGAATAAATTAAGTAGCAATTTTTCTCCTAGTTATTTTTCCGACTATACATTGTTCTATCTTGTCAATGATAGAAAGCTAACAAATCATATTTAAAATTGACGAATGACCTGTACAATCAAATTCATATACCAACTGAAAAGGAAAACAAATAATCACAAACTGTATCTCCTTGGATCCAATTTGTAATAAAGATGCATACAAATTACACAGTGGAATTATTTTGGATCTAATTTAGCAAGTGATGAATTGCTTGTTACATGATAAGTAGCTCTGATGCACTCTATTTCTGTAGTCCAGGAACAAGAAGAAAGGATTACGCCATTCTATAATTTAATAGTCATAGTATGCTAGGTCAAAGAATGGTAATTTCTGGAACCTTTGAGTAGTGTAATCCTTAGAATATAAGGAAAAAAAATTAAACACAGATAATTAAACGAGAAAAATGAAAATGAAATGTGATAATATGAACGTGTGCAATGGAAGCCATACGCAGCAGAATTACAAATACACACACACATATAGGAACAGGCCAGTTGCCCTGAATTGTCACTTCTATGGTTTGATGAGTTAAATCAATTAGAATCGAAGATGTAAGGAGAAGAGTAGAGAAGAATTATAGCTAACACAATAAAAAGTATTTTAATAGATCTGGATGTTCCTAGTTTATAATCCTGGATCAAGCCCAAATAAAATCTCCAAAAATCTGAAGCGACCTTCCTGTTATCTTTCTGAACCTCCGCACGGGAACAAAATGGTTCTATCATTAAATCAATTAGAAAAAGAAGAAATACAGCATGCAAACATATAAAACCTTTGGAGATTTTTTTTTTTAAATCAAAACAACAAGAATAATTACATTGGAACTTTTCACCCATACCTGTTGCACAACAGCATCACGATAAAATCGATATACATTGAGCCGCATAGCCACCCTATCACATTGCAGGCAGTATATTCTACCATAGCTGTCATATAAACCATGATTAACAACACAAAATGCTGGATTTAAGTAACAAACTTGTAGCTATGACAGACAAAAGAATTGGACAAAGCTTACATAGTAACTATATGAACATCTTCTGATGCTAGAACAGGTTTGTGGTTTGCCTCAGACTTGGCCATTGTCATCTCAAATTTAGGCAAGCGAACAGTTCCTCCTGATGAGAACTGAATGCAACAACAAATTAATACACTTTATTAAAATGCAATATTTGTTATATAACTTATACAGAATTAATTAATCAATATATAGTATTGAAGATATATTACATAATTCTATAAAAAAAATTAAATAATTACGATAAAAGGCAGCCCGGTGCACGAACCTCCCATCAATGCGGGATACCAGGAAAGGATTTATTGTACACAACCTTATCATGATTTGCAAGAGGTTGTTTCCAAGATTCGAACCCGTGATCTCTAGGTCACACAGTCGTAACTTTACGGTTGCGCCAAGACTCCTTTTCAATTAATTAATTATGATATATTATTTAAAAAATGTCAGCCAATTGCACGAAACTCTTGCCAATGAGGAGTCCCGAGAAACAGTCGGACTATATTATTTAAGAAGTACTTTATAATTTATACATAACTAAATAATTAAATACAGTATTTGTTAAAATAAAAAATTAATTAATACAGTAATTATTTAATAAAAAATGATTAAACCGGATACAACTTATATTACATAATTTAAGCTGTATATAATTAACAAAGATATATAATTACATATATGCATATTATACAACTTAAGATTAATTAACCTGACTCCCGTCATGTTCCTCCTCATCCTAACACAACGCAAACTGGTGATGCCAACAACAGAGATGTCCCGTAACGAATCAACTATTTCCTATCAAGTTCCTAGCTTGATTTGTCCGTTGAGATCACCTAATTCCTTCATCACATTATTCACCCAATTTATGGAGTCGTGCCAATCCCTCTTCTCCTCCTTGTGGCAGTTGAGTCCATGTGCTGATGAATTGTTAAAACAAAATTTTGGGCCATGCCACCAGCCGCAACTCAAAACTTTAAACCTTACTTTAAGGTGAATATTAAAAATGTACAGTTGAGACAAGAATAAAGACCATTAAGATTTCCTAATACCAAGAAGGCAATAAAAATGGACAATGACACTCACACGAGAATAAAGAACTGAGATTCCCTAATACAAAAAGGGCAATAAAATAGACAATAGCACTTCATTAACGGCAGAATTTAAAGTTTGACCATAGTGTATAATATATCAAGTTAGATGTTACCTGAAACCCATAGAACATAGTGCACTGCATTCCAAAAGCAAGAAAAACCATCCGGCTTTCATGAGTATAGACATACCAACTGACACTAAATCGTTTAGCCTCCACCAACCGAAGAGAATTCATGTCAGGTTCATATGAGAGCAAGTCTATGCCACTGCATTAATGTTTCAAGTAAACCATAATCAACCATATGTTTGCCCCTGGGCATGCATAAACACTATTTTATACAGAACTAAATGTTAAAAGGCTATAAAGGACCTTTTTTTGTATAAAATATGTTAGCAAACTCCTATTACAAAGTTCATCATCCTGAAGCCAAGTAGGCCCCAACTATTTGGAGTTGGCTGCATAGATCTTATCCGACATTAAACTTGATGCAAGGCTACAGGAATACTAATATTCAAATCAATAATCAATTTTTAATACATTAACTTAAATTTTCATTGGTTTCCCTCTACCTTTTACTCTTTCAAATCTAATTAATTCAACTTGTTTAATTATAAAATTCATTAGCCACCTTTTATCATACTGATGCCATCTCACTATATTTTCCTCATTCTATCAACAACTGGAGTTGCACCTAATTACTTCAATAGTAGTTTTTTTAAATTTTCCCTAATAACCTAACACATTGAACTTAGCATTTGCATCTTTGTTATATTATTTTTTAAAGTAATATTTCCTAATATTCCAAAACTCTAATATATAATGTATGAAAGGTTGTAACTTGTAACACAATCTTATGACAGGTAGCACCCTAAAAGGACTTCACATTCTTCCATCTTAATTATTCTCTATTCTTTTCTTATTAATTATTTCTAAAACTATATATTAAGTGGTGATCCTATTCAGTTTCTAAGCAACAAAGTCCAACAACAATAACAAGATCAACTGAATTGAGTGGAGGTGGTAGGTCAGGCAATGTTGATTATTTCCTATCTCAAGACATCAAGCAATGGAGGCGCAAGAAAAAGTGGCAGTGCCTACTGTGGAGGATCTTTCACCACAAGAATCAAACTCATAGATTCTCCAGCAACATCTAAAAAGGGATTAGGTGAAAGAGGAGAGGATCCGACACCATAAGAGTTAGCATGCAACATGAGAGAAACTATTGAGGTGGGATCTATACCATGTAGAAATATATAAAAAATTAACATTGATAATCCTCTTCTTTTATATATTATATCCAATGATATATTTACAAATAAGCACATGTACACAGAATATCTATCAGTAAGCCCTCAACAATGAACCACTAAGAAATGTTAAGTTAGTTGAATAAACAAGTATTTTCAGCAACAACAAAATGTGAACAAGCACCATATAACATTTTTATAAAAGGATAATATCTTATGCAAGAAGGTATCTTTAGTATGGCAGTTAAACAGTTAAACTTAGTTGGTCAATGTAGTTACCGCAAGAAACCAACAAATAATAGTAACCCTACATGAATTTACAGATCTATAATGATTGCCAGTAATATAAATGCTGCATGGCCACATAAAACTATGACACGTGACCGTGTTAAATATTGTATTATCATTATTCACTGATAAAATATCTTGATGAGATATTTCAAAACAAAACATTATAGATTAAAATGTATAAATCAGCATTAATAGCTGCTCAGTGAGCAACATTTTAGCGAAACGACCTTGTCTTAATCAATATAATATCACAGGATGGGCAGTCTGTCCAAAAGAATCCAAGTATTCTCTCAGAGTCGGTTTTGCATCTGTGACTGAACGTCTGCCTGGTTTCTCTATTCTTGAATTGTATCTCATGATTAGACCTTTGAATCCCTATTAACTTTGCATCAAGAGAATATCTGATGAATAAAACAGGTCCATCGCCAACAAAATCAGAACTGGGTGGATCCAACTCAAGTGATGTACCAACTTTCCAGGACAAAACCTGTAATGTAAAACTTCAGAAAAAAAAACAAATATCGTTGAAGAGATTATCAAAAAGTTAAGGTAATTGTATTACATGGTCAGATGATGGAGCTAGAATCAACTTATTCCCATCATCATAATACAATCCTTGTACTCCAGGAACATCGCATCGCAGAGGTGGATGTTGAATATAAACATGAGAGAGTGCGCCAGAACCATTAATTCCTCCCTGAGATTGTTCACCAGAAGCTTTATCCGACATAGTGTACTTGGAGCTTAGGTAACCTGTCACTGATTATACCCATTTACAGATAAATGGCACAAACAATATTAGGAGAAAAATAAGTTTTGTAACAAAACCTGCTTAATACGCTTGAGTTTCAAACCAGTAATCAACTTAGTCTTCCTGCTTCTAGGATATCCAATAGTTTAAAATGTACTCCAAATAGCTGATGTTGTGCCTGAGTCAATTTTACACCTTGTTTCTGATCTTCAAGATCAAGAAAAAAAATTTCGTATCAGGAAAGGAATGTTTAGGGGGGGAAAGATAGAAATTCATGGTGCAGTAATTATTCTGCAAACTCCAAGATGATTCACAGTCATGAAAATGCTCTTTTGAAAGAAAAATTGTTCAGGTACCGTGCTGTGCATGCATGCTTTTAGTGCAAGGAATTCTTTCAAACACATATCACGCTCTATCTCCGGAACTTTTTTTGAGATGCACAACCCGTATTCTTTTGACTGAAGAGACGTTAAAAAAAAGTAATGACAAAAAAGAATATATGCTAACTGGTTAAGTTCGGATGACTAATTTTTACAGACCTGAGAAGCACAATTAAGCAATACACGCTTCAACGTAGAAACAGTCTGTCTCTCCTTCATTTAGATCCTTGATAAAGCAAGCCAATACATGAAAGGATCTACAAACAAGCAGCAAGGCGCCACAGTTCGACAAAATCGGAATAACTAGTGCAACTAGGGTTCCGCCCGAGTGAAACGCAATGCGAATTCCAGAAAACGAAATCGAAGTAGATCACTGTGACTGCAAACGACAGAAAATTTTGAAATCGATATCTCACCGTAGGGATCAGAAAAAATAGATCAAAAAGTTAGATGTGCCCAGTTATGCCACTTCAAGAAAGAGCCAAACACCCGTAAGGAGGTGATTGAACTACCGGTCAAGAACGAATGGGGAACAAAGGACTTATGTTCGAGAAGCAAGTGCCCTGTAATGAAGCTGCTCCTGGCCCGCTCCTGGCCTTGCTTCAGTTTCGGCCCATCATTAGAGGCCTTATACAAAAATATTATATATAATATAATACTTTTACCATATAGTAGTAATTATGGCTCCAGACAGGTCAATTCAACTTTGTCCTAGGGCAAAATGCAATGAAAACATAATCTGAGGTCAAAATTATAAAATTATATGGAAGTGTTGAGTAATTGAAATGATTAAGGGGGAAAGGCAATAAAATATATAAAAAAAATACTCTCAGGGACACTGGTGGATGTCAATTCGAATGGACTATATCGGGTCGGATCAGATTGAATTTTTTTTTTTTAAATCTCAACCAAAATTTGATCCGAATCTAAATTTAATTTGAAATTTTTAAACCGAATTCAAACTCAATCATCCCAAATCCGATCTAAATAATCTGATTCAAAATAATTTTTTTTCACTATTTTTTTTATAATTTTTTACTTTTATATTAATACTTTACCATTTTTATACTAACATTAATATTAATATACATAAAAATATCTTTTAAAATAATATTTAATTTAACTAAAAATCCTACTAAACTCTAAATTCGAGTCAACTCGAACCCAACTTAAATCCGACCTGAATCGGATTAAAAAAATTCATCTCGAAATCCTCCAACCTGAATCAAAAAATCTTCAATCTGAATTTGATTTTTTTTTTTTCAAATAGATCCAAATCGGATTCATTTTTAAGACCCTCACTAGTGTAGTGGCAGGAGGTTTTTTTTCAATTTATCAAAAGAGTAATGATTCGGGCAGCGAATTCGCATCTCGAATTCGCGACGCGACTGAGTTGGCACACGACGTGGCAAAGTCCACCTCAGCGACGACTCGTTTCTATTCATTTCGCGAAATCACTTGCCCTAACCGCGCCCGCCTGATTTTCGCCTCCTCCTCACTTTCGCCTCCCGTCGCACACCTCGTTGTCGCCCTAATCTTCTCCCCGCCGCGCCCTAATCTTCTCCCGTCGCTGCCTCCTCCCCTCCGACCTACTCTTCTCCCGTCGCCTCCTCCTCCTTCACTTTATTCTCCCGTCGCACACCTTGCCTGCGCCGCGCCCTACTCTTCTCCCGTCGCTGCCTCCTCCCCTGCGACCTACTCTTTCTCCCGTTGCACACCTTGCCTGCGTCGCGCCCTAATCTTCTCCCGTCGCTTGCCTCCTCCCTTGCGCGCCTACCTAACTCCGTCGCTTTCTTCTCCCGTCACTGCCTCCTCCCTTGCGCCCTAACTCGGTCACTGCCTCCTCCCTGATTGCCTGCCTTAACTCGCACGGCTCCTCCTTTGCGTTCTTCATCGCGTTCCTTTGCCGCTCGCCTCTTCCTCGAACGGGACTTTCTTCTTCGAACACCTCCAAGGAGTCCGTCCGTCTTCAACCACTGAAGCTTCAAAATATCTGAGCCTCGCAGGTGAGCTTCAAAATACCTCCAAGGAGCACTTAATCATTGCTGAATATGAAAATCCTAAAGATTTTTATTATTTTTATTGAATCATTGCTCATTGTTTTTTTCTAGCCTGAAACATTCGTCTGACACCCAATGATGCATGATTCTTGTCAATGCGATGACACTTTCGGTAAGTTTTTTTCCAGCAAAAACTTATTTCTGTTGCTTATCATTTTTTCAGCAAAAACTTATTTCTGTTGCTCATCATTTTTTCAGCAAAAACTTAATCATGTGTTCAAATTGATCAGCTATACTTTATCTTCTGTTGAAATCTTTATCATGTGTTTTACTAAATTGCATTGTTTGCAAAATTGTTTCCAGCCGATTTTGAACAGATGGATTAAGAGAGTGTGTGTTTTAATTGTTTTAAATTGTGTTATATTTAATCTATTCCCCTATCAGTACTCTTCCCCTATTTGTTTGTATAGGCACGAAAATTGACTTGTTCTTTTTAAATTTCTTTACATTACATGTTTCATGTTTAATTCTTTTAGCACAACAACATGAAAGGCATTATTGATTTGCCCTTTTATAGCTTTTGTTTTGTGAATAATGGCATGATTTTTTGTTCTAATCTAATTAATGAAAATTTGATTATTAGGTTGCTATTTCATGACATCATCAAGTTATAGCAGCATCGACAAAACGAGATTTCAACCTATAACATGTAGGGACTGCGGACAAATAACATTAGTGTGTGTTTCTAAATCAACCAAGAATTCTGGAAGACACTATTACAAATGTGGGCAACATGGATAGCAAAAGTGGGTGATGACCGATATTAGTTCATCTGACAAAATTGCAAGTGGACATAATACTTCTCATGGGCATAATCCAGGAGAAATCAATGTACCAAAATTTATTTGGATATCAGTGGTGAACTTGATTCTCTTAGCCATAATCCTTTGTGTTGTTAGTTCACCTAGTTAGTGTTAAGTAATGTTGGTGTTGTAATATAACCGACTCTATTTTCTTAATGATAGTTCTAAATTATTTTATGTAGCAAATATATAATGTGCCATAGCTGGAATTTTACTGTGCTATTTATGAGTTTTTGTGAATTATTGGAGCTGGATATAGAGTTCTAAATCCTAAATGCAATGATGGTTTCTAAAAGTTGCTGTATCATGTGCCAAAGTTTATGCATGAGTTCGGGCTTGGTTGAGTTGAAGTTCATTTGGATATGGAATGTGGTGTTAGAAGGAGATGATGGATGGTTTGTGTAAAGTGGAGAAGGTGCAGAAACAGGGAGCTCAAGGAGATTGGGTGTCATAAAGTGTTTGTCGGCTATGGATTTTAGGTTTCATTGTTTAGTCGGCTATGGTTTTCAGGTTTCATTGTTTAACCTGTGGTCATTCGAGCTGTAATTTTTAGTGTTGTTTTTTTGATGCTTTTGTGCAGATTTTAATGGTTAGGATATGATCTTCATGATTGATTTTAGACTGTAAATAGGTTTTATACATACTAATGCTTGGTGTATAGGAGATAGAGCAAGAGTTATATTTTGGTTGAGTTGTAAAGCAGTCAAGAGACTATTGATTAAGAAAATTTAAATATGTGCAAGAGGCATCACCGTGATAAACTTTAAGATATAACAAGAAGCACAACCATTTTTCCAAGAATTAGCCAATAAAGAAATCAACTCAAGACGAATTCATTTCGGTAGACAAAACAACCATGACTCAGGAAAGGCTTTTCTTAACTATGTTGAAACTAATTTATCTGCTACTAGCAACTTGTATCGTTGTTTTGATACAAACTATTTGTTCTCAAGGGAATTCTACAGAGGTGCATCCCAGTCCAGCATCTGTATTAAGAAATTCTGAAGAGTTTTGCAGGCAAGACAACCCAAGTCCGATAACACCGCTTGATTGCTGGAAGACATGGATGTTGTAGGAAGGCAGATTGAGAAGGTCATTCTACTGAACTTAGTGGGCTTCATCAGCAGCTACTCCTGCACGAAAATTAGCAACAAGTATCTATCTTGAGTTATTCCTGCTGGTGATGTTCGCGACAAGTTTAAAAACATGAGCTAAGTTATGAAATGAGAAGGTAAATGTTGGAAAATTGAGATCAGTACTACTGTGAGAGGCATACCTTAACAAGTATAAGCTAAAACAAGTCCAGTCATGAAGTGCAATTGAATCCAGATAAGCTAAAACTT
>JBAMIB010366323.1:0-10900 GCA_037177415.1 Kaempferia rotunda | reverse complement strand
CAAGGTTTTCTTGGGTCAAGGTACAATAAAAAATATTGTATAGAGCTGAAAAACATACAGTAGAGTGGAAAAGCTTACGATCAAAAATGAAACGGGGTGGTAAGCAATATGTAGCGTCTATTTTGTTTGTGGTGGTAGTTTGGGGGGCTGCCAACTTACTTGAGAGCAAGCATGCGACTGTAAGTTATGCTTAGCTTGCAACGCCATTGCTTTGCTTACTGACAGGAGTGAGAACGATGGAAGACGGGGATGAAGGAAGGAGCAAGAGCAAGAGAAATTTAGATTTGGAAACGTCGAGAGAATAAAAAGTCGAGTCACACGTTTTGAATAGAGGGTAGAAGGGGAGTAGAGCGGTTTGACGGGCTAACTCGTGGCAGGGCGGGTTGGTCCGTGGTGGGTCAACCATTTGGCTAGGTGGGGCGAGCCGACCCATTATCTTGGCGGGTTGGGAAATCCCTAACCCAACCCAATCCAAGGTGGGTTGCGGGTTAGACAGTGCAACCCCTGGACCCATTAAAAATTTTAAAAAAATAAAAAAAAAGTTTTATATCTTCAATGTTTTATTTCAGAAATATTTTATCAATCAAATGTATCCAAAAATAGATAGTTTAAATGTAAATAGACACAAATGAGTACTCATGTGGATGAAAAATACTATTTTTATTTCAAAATTATATAAAAAAGATAATAAATTGACATAAAAATTTGCTTATATGTGTTTCTCAACTTTCAGGCTAACCCAAGCCCGTCGCAGGCCGTCCTGCGCGAGTCGTTGATCTAGACGAGTCGACCACGACAGACTTGGGTTGATAAAATTCTAACATAACCCGCTTAAATTGTTTGAAGGGGCGGGCCAATCCGATAAGCCCAACCCAAATTAATGACTATAAAGGGGAGAGAGAATAAATGGAATATTTTTATGCAAAGAAATTGAACTGACGACATTACGTAAGCGTGTCGCTCACGATCTCACAAAAAGCGTCGAACAACATAATATTTCTCCATGTGTGCAAGGTTTTGTTATCCTAAAGACCTTATGCCACATACCCCATACACACCTGAAAATATTTTTTGATTTTAATTTTTTTTATATTTAATATTATAACTCACTCCTTACATCTAAAGGTAAAATTTATTGGCATAATCGAAAGCACACACATGCCATGAAGCGTGTGTATATATACAAAACACTTTCCACACAAATATTTTGAAATTTCCACAAACATTTTGAAAATTGACTTCTGAATATAAACTGTATTCCAAACTTACCTGGTGAAATAGACACCTGAATTATCAAAAGGAAATTTTTATTTGAACAAACAATAGGGTGGATCGATGTGGAATGTATATTTGCACATTTAGTTAGCAGAACCCTTTGCGAATGCAAATTTTTATGAAGAGAAAAGGGGAAAAAAGAAATGGAAAACATGAGCTCCCGCATTGGGTCTGAGAGAGATGCGACTGGGATTGTTCATACAACTTCTAAAACCACCTTCCCTGGTACACTTCTCTTCTGCTTCACCTCATGGGCCTTTTGCACTTCAGCAATGGGAAAAACCTTATCTACTGGAATTTTCAGCATCCCTGCTGCGGACAGTCGTCGAATCTCATGTAAACCTTCGGCGTCGGCCCTCATGTACGTCCACCAGTAATCTGATTAACATGATCAGATTGTGTTATTCAGTTGCCTAAATAAAACAGTCCTAAATTTCAAACACCTGCGTGAAAGGAACAGCAGTAACAGTTGATAAAAGAGAGATTTTATCTTGAGAATCCGTTAAGTGGGGAACAGTGATAAAAGTAACTAAAATCATCTAAAAGTTGCCAGCTGATAGAAGCATAATGCTTGGAGCTATTTTCTAATGGATTCAATTCAATTCTGATGCAAGAGGTGTTGATTGCACCCAGTCTGCAGTACAATTACTTTGTTTATTTGTGTAAAAAAAATGTTTTCAGGACCATTGAAGAATTAATGATCATAAAGCCACCCCTTTAATAATATCTCAAACAAGAAATACAATGATAAATACACTTCACAAGAATATATCATCAAAATTAACCTAAATAAAAATGTGATCCTTTTCCTTTCAGGTATTGGTTTAGTAATTAAATGTGTCTAGATGAGAAAAAGAAGAATGTCTTTGTACCTATTCCATGAGAATATCTGTATTGGAGTTGCTTCTTTAGCAAAATAGCTGTTGCAGCAGGCAAACCAATCGGTAATCCATACCGATCTGCCAAGGAAGCTGCTTCACCCTATAATATTACAAAGAGATGTGCTTCGATACAAATGACAGCATAGAGGCAAGAGCAACAGGAAAAAGTGTTGTCTAAAGGAGTTAAAAATGATAATGATTCCAATAAATATTTCTCAGATGTCAACCTGCAGCGTCATATAATGTCCACCTTTCCTCAAAAGATTGATGCCAGTCTTCTCAGTTTCAGGTGCACCTATGGTATCGAGAACGACATCAAATTGTCCTTTAATTGCATTCTCTATGTCCTGCAAATGCATCACGGCATGATATCTCATGAGATTGATAGGAACATAGTGATAGTAAACACATATGAATATAAAGAGTGCTCTTACCTCAGCAGTATAATCAATGGCCTGTTCAGCACCAACTGATAACACTCGATCAATACTCTGGCTTCCACATGTAGTAGATACACTGCAGCTGGCAGATACGGCAATCTGAATTGCAGCTAGACCAACTGCTCCTCCCCCGCCAATCACTAACACTCTTTGTCTGATAAGAGGATAAAATGAAAAAAAAAAGAAGATAATGTAAACAAACTGTGGATTCCTATTAATATCATTTGAAGAGCATTTAGCAATTTAAAAGTTTGTTGATTTTGAAAGCACATTGTGCAGAAAACACATGCCATGCCACAAGTTCAGTTAGAAGAGAACAAGGGTAGAAAGAATTTCTGAAGCAATCATAATTGGATTCAAATGAAATGGACTGTTTACACTATCACGTTTCTTTGCCAAACTATTATCCACATATTTCTGATACATCGCCAGATCTTTCCATGCATTAAAAGAAATAAACTTATACGAGCACAAATTGTTAAAAAGAACAAACAACATAAAAGTATTAAAGCTAGTACTGTAAAACAGGTAAGGTAAAGAAAATTGCCGTTCTACTAATGTAAATAGCAATCCTTTTAACATGCCAAAAGGACATTATAAAATTGACATTTGCTTCTGAAAAGCTAAGAAGAATGAAACTGGACATACCCATCAGTTATTCGAGCTGTACTTTTCAAGGCACGCCATGCTGTCAAGGCTGCAAATGGAATAGCACTAGCTTCCTGTACAATCACAAAGTCCACAAAGAATGAATCAACAACTCTATTAGATTCCCAGTTATTCACATCTGACTTAGAATAGAGCAATCTTGATTCAGTTTTTGACAAAGATCACATTACTGCTAAGAAATCCATAAACAAAATTCACCTACTCAAACTGGAAAAAGACACAAGTCCCCATGCTACTTCGCTGGGGAGCTCTATATATAGACTTAACAAAGAGAAGATACACTGGTCTCCGACTATCTAAAACCTAACATGTAACATTAATATGCTAATGAATAAAAACAAACTAGATTGTATATACTACAACACAAGATTCAAGATTAGCAAATGTCAGGAGGAAGAACATTCTTCGAGTGTAAAATCATTAATTATTCCAACCAGTGAGTATAGAGAAACAATAAACAAACAAAAGTTACTTCAAATGAGAGAGTTTTCCATACACCATTCAATACTTAGTGTATAATATAACACCAACAAGATCAAGATCATAAAGCAACGATGACTCATCATAAATAGAGATAGAGAACCTAGATTGCTCTGGTGCTAGAAAAGTAAAGATGATATCCAAAAAAATATGTATATTGGTTAATTGTTATTGGTACAATCTTTTTCTAGTAGTGATAAGATGAAAATATGATAGAAGTTCTTTCTACCTTTGATAAGAGCTTGTTTATGTTCATTCAATACACACAAGGTCAATTAAATGAACAATAGATACATATGTGTCCGACTCATTAATGTTCATGCATAGAGATTATGAACGGTTTGTGAACGATGTTCACTAATAAAGTTTGTGAACCATGTTTATCTATAAACTCTTATTAACATGATAAATAAACAAAAAATTTAAAAATAAACAAACAAACTTTTATTATCAAGTTCAATAACGAACTAAACAAGCTTTAAAATTTAAAAGTTTCAAACAATCAAACAAGATTGAATTGAGAGTTTGATAACATCTAAACGAACCAACCTCATAAAAAGAAACCAAGCCAAACTTAAACAATCATTTCAATGGCTTGGTTCATTTTAACTCGGTTTGGCTCAGTTACCTTCAAAAACAAGCTTGAACACCACGAAACTTAGTTTAGCTCGTCTCGTTTACAGCTCTAATTACAATTGCTTACTGTATAAATGTTGATGAAAGTTTCAGAATAGCTCATCAAAAGATTCATGATCTTATTCAACCAGAAAACAGGTAGGTGATCAAGATCATAGAAAATAAATCATGGAGTAAGAACCATCCAAACCATGTTTACTTACCACATGAGTTATCGAAGCTGGTTTGACTGTCAGTTCGTTTTCTGAGAGAATGGCGTAATCCGCATAAGTGCCTCTCACAGCTGTTGGGTGCAATGCCCCAAACACTTCTTGACCAACGGCTAGTGAAGAAACCGAAGCTCCGACAGCTGCAACTTCACCGCTAATATCCCGACCAAGGATTATCGGCAACAGTGGTTCAAAAATACAACGACCATAGCCACATCGCATCTGGCAATTATACGAATTATGAAATCCCAAGAAAACTATTCAGTTGAAATCGAACCACTCCTGACAAACCCAAGAAAACTATTCTTTGATCGGGGAGGTGAATGATTCAAGGACTCACCCGCAAATCCAAGGGGTTGATGGAGACGGCGCGGGCGCGGACGAGGACCTCCCGCGGCTTCAGATCGGGGACGGCGACGTCCGAGCGCACCTCGAGAACCTCGGGCCCGCCGAACCGAGGTAATAAGACGGCCCGGCACGAGGTCACGGCGGCCGAAGTGGAGGCAGGGCGGAGGCCCAACGGTAGCCTCCTGGCGGCGACGATCCCGCGGCCTCCTAGCCGCCACATGGTGGGTATTCCCATTATGTCGACAGCGGAACGAAGCGGCGGCGGGAGCGAGGGAGGGCGGCGAAGGTTGGGACTTGGGAGGGAAGAGTGCAGCGTATTTGTGGAGTGAGCGGGGCGGCGTGGCGGAATGGGACGGCGATGTGTGAGCTTCTCGTCCACGCACGCCTCCGGTTCGGTCAGTTGGGTTGGAAATGGACCGGATGGGATCGGCATGTAAAAAAAGCTCGAACCGATGCCATTTTATTTTTTTTCATTTTGCCCCCTTAAGTCTGTTTCATTATTCACAATACTAAAAAATACACTAAAAATATAAATAGACAATATAAATGGACATATTTTTTTAAAAATCTTTTATTAAAATATTATAATAGCAATTAAGTACTTCTATATCAAACAATTTTAATTAAATTTAAATAATTTTTTACTAAATTGATAAAAAAATAATATAAAAATATTTTATTTATGAAGTACTTTTACTCATTTAAAATCCTTATAACAATAATAAAAGAATTAAAATTTAAATCCTAAATGAAATTAATATAAATTATATTTTAAAATTTAAATTTATTCGATAATGTCTAAGATTATCGGAGTGGAATCTCAACATCTAGATATATATATATAATTAAAATTATATATGATATCTTTGGTTCAAAGTACTAAACAAGAGTATTTCAAACGACATGGACCTTGCTGCAACTAGTTGGGATTTTTCATTTTAACCCTCAGCGAACAAAATGAAAATAGTGAGCCATTCGAATTCCCTACCGGGGTGGAAGAGGACGGCTTGTTCCCAGTAGGGAAAGCAGCTTCTAGGGTTTCAGTGAGCGGCGAAGCAATTCGCGCGGTCGTCATCATCCGAATCCCTTATATCTTCGATCTTGATCCGGATCTTCACAGTCGATCATGGGGAGGGGCAGGTTCAAGGCCAAGCCCACCGGCCGCAGAAACTTTTCCACTCCTGAAGAGATGGGTGATGCTCTCTAGTCCCGCCTACGTTTGCGATTTTTTTTCTCGTTTATGTTTGGATGTTGACAATATTTACTTGGTTTCTGTGATAATTCCTCGATGCACTGTTTCCTGCCTGCATATGAACAATTGCTCGATCCGATAGTGGCGTGGCCTAGTGAAGCCATATAGTCTGCAAATCACATATTTTGCTTTGATGTTACCGTAATTAGTTTATGTCAACGTAGTATCCGGGAAGTTAGATTGGCAATTTAGCACCTGACTGAATTGTTGCTTATCGTGGTTGAGTGATCAATGAGAATGGTTGGTTAAACTTTTGTTTTCACTCCAATTGTTCTGTTTCTTGCAGAATGCTCTGAAGTAACTAATGAAATATTCATGTTAGATGTATATGTATGCAGAATCTGGAAAACATTATGGAAACTAATCAAGAATTCATGTGTTCTGCTTCTAGTTATCCTGAAAGAATGACAATTATAGGTTATGCCTTCATATCCAATCTAGTTGCCGACCAGATAGCTGTATCTTTTTTCTAACAATTTTTTTGGTAGTGCCAACGATAGCTTTGTTTCACTTTATTTATCAAAATTCTAAATTAATTCTGTTTAAGTACCACAGACTCGAAGTGAATTTGAAGTGAAGGATTGTGAAGAAATGGATAGGACATGGTTTTCTGCAGATGATTTGTTTTTCTTTTATCACATTAAAGTTTTCCTGAAATAGTGCTAGGGATATAAATAGATCTGTAGGATCTTCAGTTTGGGTATTTAACACTATCACAACACATGATAGGTTTTCTGGAGTCCCTTCTTCCTGAGCAAATGTGGTTTACATCACTTTCTTTCTGATTCAAATTATTATACAGTGGGATAATTGATCAGATATTATATGCTGTTTGAGTGGTTCTGCAACTTCACTTAGCTCATCTATTTGTCTTTTGGTTTCTTGATAGTCTTCACCAATACTTGTATGAAATGCCTTATACTGGAGTTTGAAGAGATTTGTAGTATGAAATTAAGATGCTTTCCTTTTATATGTTGCTCTTAAATAATTATTTTTAGTCAGGATATCTTTATGTTGTCAATGGGTTCTTTTCCTGTGTGCCTGAGATCAGCAAATATTTAGTTGTTGTAAGGATCAAATAGCTGGGGAAAGGGTATCTTACATATGGTAGTAGACTTTGATTGGATGTTTCTGTTTATTATATGCTCCAAGCTCCTCTATCTGACATGTTTTAACCATTCAATGAAATTGCAGCTTCTGGTTCGTCAGCTCGCCCTCGCACCTTTAAACAGGTTGGCTGTTGTTTCAGCTTGTTAAATGAGGAGGATAATGACTTCTATTTTCTATGGAAAATCTTGGATGTAGCAATTATTTAATTGGTCTCCTATTGCATTGCTCATATAATGATACTCATCTTTTGTCCCTATACAATTATTTGAATGTTATTTGCTGATTTTTTTTTTCTTTTTACATCAATTTTACTAGAATGTAGCTCATTTCAATAACTCTGAATAGGCACTCTTTACTTCTTGGTCGCTCAACAGATATTATGAGTATGTATAAAATTATTCAACACATAACGAGTAATAAAAATATGCATCAATTGATTCAGCTTTTCCAGTCACACAGGCTTTTCTATTCAGTTCTTGTGTTTGTAAGCCCTTTGATTCCAGTCAGAGAAGGGTTAGATGAGAACACTAACAAAAAAGAGGAGGCTTTGGAATTATGTGGTGGATATAATGAAAGATGTTTATCTTTCACTACAGGTCAAGCAGTTGATAGTTTATTCTATTATTAATATTTCTTCTCCCTTATTTTATTTTCATTTTTCTTCTCTGACTTGCTTGATTTATTGGGGAACTGCAGATTGATGTCTTTTATCCTTTTGATTCACTTTTTTGTTGTTTTTTTCCATATAAAAGCATATCTGTTAATGAAAAACTAGTCAGCGTCAGTTTGTTTTTCACCGATTCCTTCGACAGGAGCTACCATGGCTATCATGAACCCAGAGAAGTCATACATTTCCTTCTATGAATCCAGATAAAAAATTCTGGACTGTATGTATGTATAATTTGGTGTAAAATCAGCTTCTTAACTGTGGGAGTGGTGTGAGAATTATTGAGGGAAAGAATTGGGTGTATCAAGGATGGTGAGACTGTGTTTAGTCAAAAGGTTCTAAAGTAATAATTATAGATGTTGCTTTCTCATAATAAGATAAGAAGCACCTAATTAGAATATCTCTCTTTGGACGAATTGAACACCTTAAAAAAAAATGAAGGTGATGAAATTCAGTTTGGAAAAATACAATGATTCTAGATTCATATTTGACGCAACTGCACTGTAATTTATTTCAAGTTGGACTTAATGATCAACATTTTTGTTAACTATACTTTACACGCAATACATGGTGGAAATGCAAATTTTGTTGAAATCTATTTTTTAGTTGATTATTTTACTAATTGATTGCTAATCCATTAGGCTATGATAAGGTAAATTGTCAGTGAGTAAAAGAATGTCTGGTGCACATAAATTTCTGCCATACAATTCTGATTGGTTCAGTTAAGTTTGAACTATCAGAAAATTGTGAATGGTGGGGATATTACCAAATAGTCAACTTTTATTGTTTTTTTTTCAAATTTTATCAACCACTGAATTTTCTAGACATTTCTCCCAAATCTCGTTTCATCAATTTATGTATATAGTCGATGGCTATTTTTCTATTTTCTGGGACTTTTAGGCTCTTACTGTTATCCTATCTGTAGGATTTTTTCCTCCCTTTGATGTAAGGACTAGAAATATCATTTTAACTTCTCTAGGTCCAAGTGGAAGTTGAAGATAATGAAGAGGATGAATCTGAGGAGGAAAGTGACGACTCTGAAGATGGGACTGAGGTTACAAATCCTGTTTCTTGTTGTTTATATATTTCATTTGTTGTTCCTTAGGTACCCATCATGTGCTTTGTCTTATTTTTAGCATCTCTTATCACTACTGTTATATCTTTTGCAGAAAAAGAAGGGCATTCTTGACATTAGCGAGATTCAAAATCCAAACCTGATAAAACCCAAGAATGTGAAAGCTAGAACAGCTGATGTAAGAACAGAGAATTGTATAATTTTTACTGCTGAGTGAAACATGCAAACTTTTCATGTTCTCCATTCTATATATTCAAAAATTCCTTTTCACCTATTAGTTATATTGCTCTGTGTAACTTTTTTGTTTTTTTTATGACCATTTAGCACTGGTAGCCTTATACATTTAGCTTCTCCAAAGTATAGGATTTTTTATATCTATATTGCTTAGTTTATGAGTAACAGTATTCTCATGTTTGCATGGCACTTGTCAATCAGTTCTGTATTATTTATCTATCTCTTGAAAATTCAATGCAGGTGGAGAACACCCCTGAACTCTCTCGACGTGAAAGGTATGCTAAATATAGCTTTTTGATTCTTATCATGGCTTCTGCTAAATTTTCTTCGCACTAGTTCAATTAAGCTTCTATGTTTTATATTTCTTATCGCTTCATCCATATAATTTGTTATCAACATGGCTTTTAATACCTAACAGAATACAAATTGTAACACATCAACTTGTAGCATCTTATCTGAACTAATTAAATAAATGAGGGTAAAGGTCTTCAATAGCTTGTTATTGCTGGAAAATTAATAGTGCTATGCCATTACCCACCTGCACTGTCTTATTAGCCTGAATCAAAGGTGAAGTAGGCAGATTTATGATGGTTGTTGTTGATGCGGTGAGGTAAATGAAAAAAAAGAAGAAAATGGTTGTGAATTTTGTACATCAATCTCTGATTAGCATTTGTTGCTATTTCCTATTTACTTTTCCAAGTTTTGTCTTGCACATAGCAAGGTTCATAGCGAGGCGTGACCTTTAATGATGGTTTTTGTTTTGGCTGACCTGGGTTTTGACTAACAGAAAATAGGGCCAGGTATGGACATTTCAGCATGATCTGTTTCATTGGGCCATTATCCATTTTGCTTCATTTACTTCTCACATTAGCTGCATTGTTGTCCTTCCATTTTAACCTTGTGCTACCATGAAATTGTAGTCTGTATCTTTATTGCAAATCTTTAGGCAATAACTGGTGGAAGAAATTTTTATTTATAACCTCCTGCATCTTGTCATGTTGGTTCAGCTTGCTGTGGTTTTCCAGTCTCTATAAAACATGTCAGCTTCATGTCATACTGTCGAACCTATTAGATTCACAATGATGCTGGAAGAATAACATCAAATTCCAAGCAGTCTTGTTCACATAATGTTAATCCTCAGAATCAGGAGACATTTTTGTTATTTATTATTGTTATTTTTTTCTGTAGGGAAGAGATAGAGAAACAAAGAGCTCATGAGCGATACATGATGGCAACGGAACAAGGGAAAACTGAACAAGCTCGAAAAGATTTGGGTAAAATCCAAACATCCATCTGCATTTTCCCGTCTCCACCTCTTGTTTGTTTAATTGATTCTTTTATAAGCTTTATGTTTTCGTAGTCTACTTTTGAAAGCCTTCTAAGCTCCTTCATTTTTTTCCTAAAACAATCATTTAATAAGATGCGACAGACTAGTATATTACATACAATATTTTTGAGTTACTATTGAACCATACAATTTGATATTGGTACTCACGATTTGCTTTTTCTTTATTGAACAACACAATCTGCATGTAGTTCTTGTAAGTATCCCGTGTTAGTTTTGATGTGATCAACTAAGTTAAGTTAAACTCTGCGTTTTTTGATACCTTGCGTCTGAGTGTGC
>JBAMIB010366214.1:0-10900 GCA_037177415.1 Kaempferia rotunda | reverse complement strand
TGTAGGAATTATATATCAGAAGCTAGAAGATTGAGGTTAGGGGATGGAGATGCTGAAGCCTTGAGTAATTATTTTTGTCGCATGCAAAGTCGGAACTCAAACTTCTTTTATGTGCTTGATTTAGATGAAGAGTCTCGAATAAGAAATGTTTTTTGGGCAGATGCAAGATGTAGAGCTGCTTATGACTACTTTTTTGATGTTGTGACTTTTGATACAACTTATTTGACTAATAGTTATGACATGCCATTTGCTCCTTTTGTTGGGGTGAACCATCATGGTCAATCCATTTTGCTCGGATGTGGATTATTATCAAGCGAAGATTCAGAAACATTCATATGGTTATTCAAATCTTGGTTGGCATGTATGCTTGGACGTGCTCCGAAGGCCATAATCACAGACCAATGTCGTGCCATGGCAATTGCTATTGAAGAGGTATTTCCAAATACCCATCATCGTTTATGTCTTTGGCATATAATGAAAAAACTACCAGCAAAGTTAGGTGGTCATCTTCACTATAAAATGATAAAGAAACGACTGAAAAACATTGTTTACAACTCACTTACTGTTGATGAATGTGAAGAGAATTGGATGAAAATGATTGAAGATTTTAATTTGCACAACAATGATTGGTTGAAATCTTTGCATGAACAACGGAATAGATGGATACCTGTGTACGTCAAAGATAATTTTTGGGCAGGTATGTCCACATCTCAAAGGAGTGAAAGCATGAATGCATTTTTCGATGATTATGTTCATTCCAAAACTTCTTTAAAGCAATTTGTTGAGCAGTATGATAATGCTCTAAAGAAGAAGATTGAGAAAGAAAAAAATCTTGATTTTGGTTCTTTTAATTCTATGATACCAGTAATTACTGGTTATCCAATTGAAAGACAATTCCAAAGATTTTACACTAACAACTTATTTAAGTTGTTCCAAGATGAGGTAAGAGGGTTGATGTTTTGCAATACTTCACTAGTAAGGCAAGAAGGGGCTGATTTTATATTTGAAGTGGTAGAAACTTTGTTGGGAAAAAATGGAGACCCTATAAGAGATGCTTCCTTCAGAGTACATTATACTGAGTTGGATTGTCAAGTTAAGTGTATATGTCGTCTTTTTGAGTTTCGGGGAATTTTGTGTAGACATGTGATCTCTGTATTGATAAGAATGAAGGTGGTTGAGGTTCCTATGAATTATATTATGGACCGATGGCGCAAAGATATTAAGCGTGGTTATCAAAGCATCACTACCATTTATGATGAATATGTTTGTGATGGAGAAAGACGTCGGTATAATATCCTCACTCCATGGATACAAGAGGTTCAACAACTTGGAACAAATGATGATGACAGTTGTTCTACTTTGGTGGAAATCTTGAAAGATGCGAAGGAAAAATTGATTGCTATTCAGATTGATCGTTCAGGGGGGGACCAACTGAAAGAAGCATCTACATCGAGTTCAAAAATTATACACTCTCCATTAAAAGTACGATCTCGAGGTCGTCCACCCACAAAGAGGAAACAGTCTCAGATTGAACAAATTATAAAGAAATCCGTTGCAAAGGCTAGGAAAAAGGTATGATTTATTATGGTTTAAGTGATAGAGGATTATTGTTTGGTACCTATGAGATAACTTTTACTTATAAAGTTCTTTGTTACATATTTGTCAGGTGATTCCTTCTATGACAACCAGTCAATCAACAATATAATTTACTTTTCTTAAAATTTGATGTCAAAGCAAGGTTAGTCTCATTTTTTCTATATCAAGGTTAGTCTCATTTTTTCTATGTCAGTTTGCACTACAATTAGTTGTGTAATGTTTCTTAAAATCAGTTTGTATCAGTTTTTTTCCTCTCGTGCTCATAATTCAATCACTTTTCTGTCCTTGCCAAAAATATGATTTTGGCTCTCTTTGGCTTCTTTTAGTTAGCTCTCTTTGGCTGCTTTTTCACATTCTGGACTAAAGACCTGTTAATGTTATGGCATTATTATTTCGTTATAAGTGTTAAAGAGTGTAGGGTTATCTGTTCTAATAGTGAGCACATCTCTTCCAACACATCTAAGAGGCTTTGAAGATTCTGAGATCTTTGGTGAAACTCTGCACTTGTGCTTTGCCTTAGTACAAGTGACTGCCTAATGCTCCCTAGGTGATACTTCTAACAAATCAGGCTGCATTCATAATGAAAAGAGGTAGTAAAGAAGCTGATTCTACTCCAGTTACTAGAATGCTTTGTGAATAAGTGAAAAACTTTTCTTAATGGTCGTATATTAATTATGTTTAGTTTAATCTTTTATACTCAATTATCTTAACTGTAAGGTCAATCCTTAGTGTTCCATCCAATATTTTACTCTTACTTGTTTCATGTGCAGAGTTTCTATAGCTCACTTATCATGCTCTTTAGCTTAATCCATGCCCTTAGCGTATTTACCTTATACAGGAAGGTTAGTTGTAACTCACATTTTGGCTCTCTTTGGCTTCTTTTAGTTAGCTCTCTTTGGCTGCTTTTTCACATTTTGGCCTAAAGACCTGTTAATGTTATGGCATTATTATTTCGTTAGTAAAACCATATTACTTTTTAATCTTGCAAACCTTTATAGAGAAACCAGAATTACTAGCTAAACTAACAAACCATGCAGCTTTTACATGTCCTGGCAGACTGCCGTTTGATGTCGTGAACCATAGTCCTTATAGATTGTGACTCCATGTTATGCATATTGTTCAGTGAGAATACATGCCATTGGCCACAACACTAGGAAGTAGGAATCAATTAGATACATCTTGAACAATTTTGATCTTATTTTAGATTCTTTCGGTATTCTTAGAATCTGTAACCTTCTTATTTTTAATTATTTCAGCTATGTTTATCATTTGGAAAAGTAACATCTTTCCTTCATGGTGAAAGGTGGAAAAGATATTTGGAACTCATGTTGATAATGATGAGCGTTTTTTGCATATGCATAATATAACTTCAGAGGTAAGTTTGTTTTTTACTAGATTCTTCATCCCTGTAGAGTGTATCCATTTCAAACCTTCTATGTATGTTAAAGTGTTCAAATTGATTCTTGCTACCCTTCTAAGAGGAATCTGGCATGCTGGACATAATCTTGTCAAAGCTTGAATTTACCCTCTTGTTACTGGAGATTCGTCTAAGTTGATCTTAGTTCCTTTCAGGGCCGAAGATATGAACTTGTGGCGACTATCACACACCACGGTCAAGGGCCTTCACATGGTCACTATACCACTGATGCAAAAACTTTTACCAGCCATTGGCTTCGTTATGATGATTCATCAGTGATGGCTATCACCACAAACAAAGTGTTGGACGACCATGCTTATATTTTGTTTTATAAACAAACTTAGCTTATGTAATGGTTTATCTCCTTTTGATCATGTTTATCATGAACATTTTCCTCAGCTAATTTTGCATGAGTACTCTACTCTCGATATTTAGTTGAGGTGAATTGCTATTCTGAACTGAATATTATGCATTGCCAAAGTTCTAATATTTAGTTTCTTCAATTAATACTCTTTTTTTACTTATGTTTTACTTTTGATATTTAAAGATTGAGTTGGACGACGTTCATAAATCAAATTTTCTATTCTAAACCATGTAATATATTTTGATATTTTCATTTAGGATTGAGTGTTGGTATATTCCATGTTCCAGTGGGACATTAGTAAATTTAAAATATTATTTACAATCTCAAATCTCCAATTAAAAAATAACAAATTGGCTGCTACGAACACTTAATTGTGACTGCTAATTAGCCCTCATTGGATCGAGGAAGAAGAATGCCTTTTGGTTTTTTTTGTTTTTAACTTCGCGCTTCTGATCCTTGCCCAGCTTTAACAAGAAACATTGGTCTCCGTTCACATCAAACATAAGTACATAACTAATAAACTGCGAATGAGTTAAAGTTTTGCCGACACGAAAGACAACTAAGAAAGGACACAATTGGCCACTAAAGTCATATAATTTGTGGTAGAATCGTCACCGACATAGAAAGCCAACTGTGATCCTCGCTCTACTTTGGTCAGAGATGGCAAATTTGATGTGCGATGCAATTTGGTGTCGACCTGGGAAATGAAAAACTCAGTCAAGATGTCAATGGAGAAGGAAAGATCACGACCTTGCAGGCAACAAGGCCGAAGATGTTACCGAGTTTGTGGAATCAAAAGTAGGACGGGGGCTCGTGATGTTTTAAGAAATGTTTTGAATCAGCTAGGAGCAAAGGATTTAGTCATCTGAGATCACTTGGCAGTGCCCATCACACCTTTTATGATGAAACTTATGAAAGCTTTTCCCTCATCAGGATTTTGAATAGCTCCAGCTGTGTGCGATATTTTTCGTCGTGGAATGTTTTGTGATGAACTTGGTCCAGGGAAGACCAGGACTGCATCGTCTCTTATCCTTAGAAACTCATGGAACAGTGCTTGATGTATAATATGGACCATATAGGTGATCCTCATGAACTCCGTGCCGATGGTTTGATTCAACTAATTTACTATCAGCGAGGAAGAGACCTGCGTCACAGAGGGACGAGGCCCGTTGTAATCCTAGGTGAATTCCACCAACACCGTTAGAAGAGAATAAATTAAGAAACCAAAGTTAGTCATCATATAAGAGGGTAATTCATCGATCTTTACCTGGATTCGATGCTCAATTTTATAAATCAACTCGATTATGTTCGAGGGCAATAATCCTACAGTGATCCTACGAGTGGTAGTTGAGTTGCTGCCAAGGAGTCTTGCGACTATAATGACAGAATATCATATCTGTCCGGACTTTATACGAAAAGGAACTGCACTGGGGAAAGAGCAATACGTCTCATTTTTCACTAATGTGCTACAAGAGCATTTGGCGGCATTGATAAATTCTGAAGCAACTCTTAGTGGTGCTGAGTAAAATTTTGAAATCGTTGGTGATAAAACTTTTCAGACGTGCACATCAAGTTTGTCTTATTTATATAGTTTAAAGGCCACAACCCTCCTTTTGAATAATAATAAAAAAAAAAAAATCCATGATCTACTTCTCTGGTTTATGAACTTTCAGCAGAAAGTATATGCGTGTGCTAGTCCTCAGCATATCAATCCTGTTTGAGCAAGCAGTGTTCCATGAAACTTTTATTTGGTAATTTCTAAAAGTGAATATTGACATGATTTTCTTTGCTTCTAACGACACTCATACTTTCAAATGCAGGTTTGGAAGTGCCCATCTATGTGCCTCCTTTTGAGCTTGTCCGACAATTTTAACATCTACTGGATATAGAGAGAAGAAGCATCATTACTAGATGGGCTGGTTCACAGCACGCTTGCTTCCTTTTTGTGTGTGTGTGTGTTGATTTCGAATTTCGAACATTCGCGATGATCTAATATTGGATTAGCTGATTTCGCTAGAAATAAGTTTCATCTAAATGGTTATATGCATCTAGGAGTAAGTCATTGTCTTATAGTGTTTATGTACATACAAGAGAAATCATCATTCTTTATATTGCCAGTAAGTGCAACCGAAGGTCAATAGAGTGGTAGTCTCCTCTTCATGGCTGAATGCTTGCTCCGTCCCAACTTAACGACAACAAAAAAGAAAATACAAAGCCAAAGAATATGGTTGAATGGCAATGTATCTATCATTCCTCGGTGTATATATAAACCCGTTTGCTACTCCATAGAGAAGGACAATAATACTAGAAAGAGATGGTCCACCTTACAATTGTTTTTTTTTTCTTTTCTAGCACAAGAAAGTGATGCTACTGCCCATTCCATTGACTCGAAGATATCGTTTGTCCTTCAGATCCCCAGTTGCATGTTTAATACCCCACAGCAGAAATCTGGACCAGCCAAGTCTTGTTTGATGGTCACAAGAACATGCAAGGATAGTGATAATATCACTCGACTAGCCTAACAGTGTTCCTGAGGAATTAATATAGCTTTATAGACTAATCCAACCAAACCTCACGAGACATGAGGAATATTTAATCTTTAATTACTCACTCTCATAGTCTAATGGAGATAGACATGGTGGTGGTGGTGGTGGTGGTTATGATTTATTCTGCCATTTCATAAGAAAAAATTATATATATAAATAATTGTTCTGATTAGTCCACCCAGCGAGATGGATAAAGAAAGAGATTGGAAAAGATCCATGGAGACAGCATAAGAGGAGACGAGGAGGCAAATCTAGAGGGGATCACATGAAATTGCCTTGTGGGGTCGGGGAGGATACAGCAAAGGCCACAAGAGCTCTGAAAATACAGGCCAAGGATGACATCACCGAATCTTGTGAGAGGATTGGATGGTCCACCACCAGTCCCTGCCTTTCCTCCTTTGCGCACATCTTGAAGCAGTTGGGCGGAGGGGATGAGCTCATGGTGGTGTGGCTGAGTTGGTCCGACCGGAAGGACAAGCGAGGAGATGGCTTATAAATAAAAACAAGAGATCAAAAGGAAGTCATGAAGGGCCTTGCTTGGTATCCAATTCAAAGATAGAGTGAAGATTTGGAGGCGAAATCTGATGGATCGTTCAGAATCTGCAGGTTTCATTGCTGGATGTTGACAAAGAAAACAAGGTGAGCTGGAGAAGGAGAAGGGGAACCTTCATCGACTCTTCCTCTCTGTCTCCTCGCTATCAATTGATAAAAGAAGGCAGTGGTGGTGCCGAAAGAAAGAAAGAAAAATAAGTATGGGTGTTGATAGAGAGGCAGAGTTTCATGTGTTGGCTGTAGATGACAGTCTCATTGACAGGAAGCTCATTGAGAGGCTCCTCAGGACCTCATCCTACCAAGGTATTCTCATCGATAAGAGGGAATTGTCACTCTTTGGTTTACTATTTTCCTTTTTGTTTCCTTTCTCTATAAGCAATAGTACTGTCTTCGATGCTTCAGTTACCACAGTGGATTCTGGGAGCAAGGCTCTTGAATTGTTGGGATTGGGAGAGGAACCAGGTGTCTCATCGCCTGCCTCACCAGATAAGAATGTAATCGAGTGCACTGAATTATTTTGCAACGTGGATTCTTCCTGTATTCCCAAAGATATGAGTTTCTGAACGCGACATTTGATGGCAATTTTGATTCATAGGAGATCGAGGTGAACTTGATCATAACAGACTACTGCATGCCTGGAATGACAGGATATGATCTTCTCAAGAGAATCAAGGTACTTCTTCACGTTTCCTCATCTCCACTCTAATCTGTTTCAGGATTTCTTATACGTGCCGAGTTCACTTGTGTTAGGGTTCTTCATCTTTGAAGGCCATTCCAGTGGTGATCATGTCCTCCGAGAACGTCCCTTCCAGGATCAACAGGTGAGGGAGATTAATATCGAACATTAGCAACAAAAAATAGCTAGTAAAGTGGATTCCTTTTTCATTATGTTCTTGCACCAGATTTGGTTTTGACATCTTTATAAAGATTGTGAGGGAACTTTAATAAAAGGTAAAGCAGGAGGATAAAGAATAATAACCCATACTTCTTGATCTTCTTTAAGCTTAAGTGGGAGGTAATAAGATGATCTAGGAATTCCTTTTCTTAGAAATGAAAATGGAGTGCTCTAAAGAAACGAATCGCAATCAACTTGTCTCCTCTCGGGGATATATAGAATTCTCAAATTGGTGGATTGTTTATTTCAGGTCTATCAAATGGTCCTCTCATACTTATAAATGTGGCCATACCTTGTTAGGAATCAGGAATAAAGTGAATTCCTGTGAAGTATTCAAACGTCCTCAAAAACCTTTTCCTAGTTTTTGTTAGATTTGCTCAATATTCTCATTTAGATTTGCTCAATATTCCTGTGATGGCCTGCAGATGCTTGGAAGGAGGGGCAGAAGAGTTCTTTCTCAAGCCCATACAGCTCTCGGACATGACAAGGCTCAGACCTTATATGCAAAAAGGAAAAGTAAAAGAGCAGCAACAATCACAACAACAACAGCAACAACAAGAGGAAAAAAGTATTACCAGTGGCAGCAGCAATAGCAATATCAATAGTCATAGCAATAGTAATAGTAATAGTAATAGTAATAAAAGAAAAGCCATGGAGGATGGTGGAATTTTTCCTGAGAAAACAAGGCCGAGATTGTCCAGTAGTAGCTTGGCATCTGTATGAGACGAAGAGAGCCAGCTGCTGCTAATCAGACAGAGAGGTTGCTTTCAGATTTTTGTTGTGCCCAGAGCTACCCAGAATTAAACAAAGATGTAAACGATAGAGGTTTCAGTCTGGACAGACTGAATTGCTGATGTTCTAGTTTTCCTTACAAAATTATGAGCATTTATTTACTTGTTGCAATTCTCGTTCAAGATACTGATAATGTGGGAAAAGGGAAATGAAAGCGCCCAATTTTATTTATCAGGAAAAAAAAAGAAAATAGTAATGATTCAGTGGTGAAAATTTGGAAAAAAGATTCAACCTTACTAAAATGTAACATCCCTGTTGGGCACTATCAGTGAAAGTAGATCATGCAATCTAACAACTTCATTCAAAAAAGAATTTAGCATCATTGATTTTTATTGCGTATGATGAAATGTGTCAGAATCTATCGATTACTAGTTAGATGGAATCATGGTTTTCAGTTGGTTCAGTGTGCCCTTGGAATAAAATTTTATGGGAAATTGTAAAGGCTATGCACAGACTTGTTGGCCAAAGCCACAAAATAAAACACATCTTATCTAAAATTCTTCAATTCCTACAAGAAACAAGGGATATATGAGCATAAAAATGTATAAATTCAATGTTCAGTGCCTAATTTCTTTTGTGAAGAGATAAATAAATACTGCAATGAATTTAGAAAACACTTAAGTGACTAATTAAGGTTTCTTTAGGGAAGGGGGGAAAAAGATGAGAAAAGTAGGTTCCTTTGGGGAAGGAAAAAAGATGAGAAAAGTCGTAGACACGAGTCATTATTGTGTTCCTTGACATTTCAGAGAAACAATCTATTGCCATGCAATGTGGGAAGCTTTTCAGTGACTCACTGAAGCTTTGTTTTTTCACGAGTCAGGGACCACTGATTCCAAGGTTTGCGAGCAAGAATTAATAGACCATACGCAGTGTGCAAGACACAAACTTCTATGCTTTGAAAATGAGTTAATTTCAGAATTGATACTTGAATTTTTGCATTATTTTGGAACAATTTAATTAACGTTCTAATTAGTCTGTGTTGCACTATGATGAACTCTGATATCATGACTCCTCTTTCTTTAGGGCAATGCTAAGCCATGAGGCTGTAGATGTTTGACAAGTTCATCCATTTCCTCTTTCTTTAATTTTAGAGGTTTTTGTGTTTGATCTAACTACGATCACTGCTTACTGGAAATTTAAGTTTCATGATCCCAGAGAAGAATTAATATTTGATGAGATGAAATCATTCGAGGGAAAATTCAGATATTTCATAATTCCGTGATACTAGTATTGATAACATCAATTAAGACAAGATGATAGTTGGTCATAAGTTATTTAGCTTTGTTTCACGGACTGGAAAGATGGTTCATGCAGTGGTGTTGTCACATATAAATCAGGAGTACTCTATTTTCAAAGCATGCGGAAGCTCTGCGGTTTTCCTCACCCTCTACATACGCTACTGTTGCTAGAAGAAATCCTCCATGATTTACCTGTATATATCTAGGTGAAGGCTGAACATACTGACCGTTTGGGCGAGAGCATTAACTCCTTTTCACAAGTTAGATTATTTAGCTTTGGTACAATATGCATCATAGAGAGAACAAATCGGGGAAAGTAAAGCTTGATACGTAGTCAACTGCAAGATTTTCAACACACGAATAAGAGAGAACCCCTATAGAAAATATGCAAATAAAAAAGATGAACCAAAATGATTTAAACTTTTAAATAAGTCTATTTGTGAAAAATGATAATTATATCAGAGAGAGAGAGAGGTGTAGGGTAAGATTTGTGTGTGTGTATATTTATATATATTTTTTGATAATTGATCTAATAAATTATTTGACGACAGAGTTTGATCAGTTCAATTCAAAAAAAAAAAAAATTGATTCTTTGTGATCGGGATCTACTCGGTTTTGAATTTATTTGTAATATACTTCATATATATATATATTTAAATATAATTAAATAGATATATTTAATATCTAGGAGGGAAAGAATAAAACGATTAAAATTTGATCTAATAGAATTTATAGATGAAAATACTAATAAAATAATTAATAATAAATAAATATAAAAGAGAATATGTGACTTTTAGGTTTTATTAGAATTTTTCTAGATTTTTTAATTTTAATATATATTTTTAGTTATTTTATTGGGGTAAATTAATTAGAGTTTAGAAAAGCTTATTTGGAATATTCAGTTTAAGACGAGAGTTGATAGAAACAAAAGGTTTTGTTAAAAAAAAAACCTAACTTGCCTCGTCACCTCCTCACGCACGCTCATTGTGCTGTCACCGCAGCCAACCTCTCACACTCGATCGCAAGCACAGTCCCGGTCAGCACTCTCCTTCCCCAATGTCGGCCCTGAGCAAAAGCTCAGACGACTTGTCCACAACCGCATCGTGATCGACTGAGTTCTCACTGTCGAACTCACACGCAACAATCAAATCGACGCCATTGGATGCTGTGGTGCGTCGTCGCAATCCCCTCCTCCTGCGTCGCACGTCCCTATAGGCACCTTGTGCTTCTGTTTTAGTTACTAATTTATAATTAATTTAGATAAAGTAACAAGTAGATGGATAAATAAATTAATAACTTGATTAATTAATAATAGGGTTTGATTATTGATTAGTAGACTCTTACGTTCTTCATATCCTTTATTTGTAGATGCGGGCTCGAGATGGACCCTTTGACTAGAAGATTATTATGATATTTTGCATTTGAGGTGAGTAGTTCTTCCTTGACCTCTATAGATCGTTGATTGTGTGAGTTTTATGATGTAGTAGTTCAATTATCTTG
>JBAMIB010365895.1:0-10904 GCA_037177415.1 Kaempferia rotunda | reverse complement strand
AGAAGCATCTACCTAACTCTCGAAAAATGAAACAGTTAATATCATGAACCCATCCTTTCCAACTTCTACATCTTACTCGAATGCCAAAAGTCTTGTTAAGTTTTTCAATGGTGAGATTTAAATTGAACAAACTCGGATCCTCTAGACCAGGGATCTCTGGTCCATCCCTGATCCAGAGATTCTGGACCATTAGATGGTCTGTCGTTCAAATACAACGGTCCAGATCAGTCTAACTGTGATATGATGAGTACTGATTTGGACCGTTGGATCCGAGCGGAAGGTCATATAATAGTCCGGGATCTTCTGGATCAGAGATGGTCCAGAGATCCTTGATCCAAAGGATCCGAGCTGATACCCAGTGAATTGAATGTAAAAGTTCACTTAAAGTTCTAAAGGGACGTTTCGATACATTATTATAATAGTGATGTGATATATTAAAATTATAAAAAAAATTTATTTAGAACCGGAGAGTGAAGACTTCTTTATCGGATCCCCGCTCCATGATTCACCAAATTCTTACTTTTTTATCCTTTCTATTTGAGAAGCATTCAATTCTCAGCTCATTCTTTGCTGCTTTGTGTGATCAAGTTGCCATTGCTAGCTTTCCAAAGAATGCTTTGAATTTGGTTGCCAAATCAATTTTCATGTGCTTCAAAAGTTTACGAATGGGTTCGATATAAGTTGTTCTTTCAGGCTAAGTTCAATATCGTTAGAGTATGTGGTATAGTGGTAAAATACTTAGTGAGTGAAATAGATAAGAGGACTAAAGTTTAAATCCCCATAGGAATGAATATTTTAGATGTCGTGACTTCTATAAAAGTTAGGCTGACCACTTTCCCCTCAATATAGGTCGTGTGATAATAAAGCAATTAGACGCATTGTGAGAACCCTATTTCTTATCCCTTGGTTAAGAAGAAGAGATTAACTCATTTTGAGCTTTGGCCTACTTACAAATTTTCTCAAGTAAAACCCCTTCATTTACTTGAAGTGCATTGTTCATTTGAGGCATATACTTTAGCTTGGAATGCTTACCTAACTCTAACCTTAATCCAATTCATGTGAACCAAATATATCTATGAGATTTACAATCTTCGCGCGTAAGAATTGAATCCTTATTATTTAGGGAATGCGCCATATCTCTTACCATATAGGTCACAGTGTTCATATTGGTCTGGGGTTCAAAACTCAATGAAACTAATTAAAAAGCCTCTTGTATGCATTGACACATATTCTAATGGTTAATAGTATTTCGTAATTTATCTCTTCAATGTTGATCTGGGTCAGATCTGCAGGGGCACTGGGCGGTGAACGGATCACCTTTTGCTGCTGCTGCAGTGTTCATATAAAATCCCTTTTTCTTCTGTATATTTTAACTCACAAATTAGTAATGCCTTGAAAGCTTTGCAAAAGAAGGGGTAAAAGAGGAAAGAAACAAAAACTGATGAAAAGGAACGCCATCAAATTCTGCATTCTCATCCTCTCCCCCCTTTTACCTTCCCCGATCTCCACCGCATTCGCCTGTTTTCCCAATCCAATTCGGCTTCCTCTCGGCCTCCTGCCGCCTTGTCCTCCTTGTAAGCGGCGCGGGAATCGGAGACGGCTGTGAGGTGTTGCGGGCGGGAGCCGCAGTGGGAGGAGCTTCTTGCTGATCGATCTTTGAGACTTTTAGATCGGGTGGAGCTTCAAAGGTGAGCTCTTTTGGATCTTCTCATACCATCCTTTGAGGAAAAACTAGGGGTCGTCGATCGGCGTTTTCGTCTTGTGGCTTCTACTGATTAGATCACACCATTTTGGGTCTTCTGTTTTTTTTTTTTTTTTACCTGAGAAGATGTAAGGAAGATCGCAATTAGTTTTTGGTGTTCGTTCTTCTTAGCACTTCTACAACTTGTGTTCGTATCTGTTGGGTGAAATTTTCTTTCAGGGGTTTCTTACCACGTTTGTTGATTTCATCCTTTAATGCATATTTGATATGAGAATGGTGCTGGTTGAGTTTCCATTCTAATAATGATCATGAGGACAATGTATCTCTAGTGTTTCATCTCAGTTTGATCTACCAATGAAGTTGTCTTTCTTTTAGCTGTTCGTGTATGTCTATTTGTGTAGTTGCTGAGTCGTTCAATGCGATTTGTGGTTCCAGGGTATACATTGGTCCGACTTGGAAGGGTTGCAAGGGAGAACCTGAATTGCCCTGATGCAGGGGGAAAGGAGCACTTTCCAACCCTTCTGTGACGTTCGTGAAATAGATCAGCCTTCTAGTTCATGCACTTCGGTCATGGATCAACAAATGATTTGGAATGACCTCCCTCTTTCAGTGGAGAACCAGGACTTACCTCGCAACCCACTATCATCTAGTGATACCATCCTATGCAGAGAAGTGACTAGCCAAGACAATTCCAGCTTGGATTTCTGGGATCAAGTTGGTCCTTGCTCTAGCATGCCCTCACTAAATGAAGGGAGTCCCAGTGAAATAAAGCCTGTAAGTGATTGGATGTCTTCTGCTCCAGGTAGAACAGGTGAACCAAGGATAGTAGACAGTAGGTGTGAAGCAATGGATACTCTTTCATTTGAAACTGATAATGCTGACCTCAACATCAATCTTGACAGCAATAGGCAACCATCTTTTCAATTTCTTGACGTTAATGAAACCCCCACAGAGAATGTTGAAATGAGTAGTCAGATTCTTGATATGCATCTTCATTCAGGATCAAAGAATGAGGGTTCATCACCTTGTCAGCATGTTCCCATCTCTAGTTCATCTAGGGCTATTGATTTCTTTTCCAAGAATGATGGTGGCAAACAAAAAATAGCAGAATGCTCTTCACACAAGAGAAAGAATGTCAGACAAGATGATGCGGAATGCTCAGCAAGTGTACATTCTACCATCTTTGGTGAAGGTGAGAATAATTTGCTCCATTTTGTTTCTTCTCTTCATTTGCTTTCAATCCCATAAAAGGATATCTGGCTTATCTTCGTTGTTAAACAGGCTCAAATTGTGTGGGTGAAGAAATAAATGTGAGAATCAGTACATTACGAAGAGGTGCAACTTCTGATCGCCATCATTATGTTAGTGCTTCTGGAAACAGTGAAAGCTTTCAGCAGAACAATCGAATGAAAATCAGCCATGCAAATGAAACCAATGATTTCACACCTGGCCTATGTCTCCTAGGGAATGACATTACTGATTATAATCCTTGGTTTGCCCAACCATCATCCGCAACAGCCCCATCTAATCAGTCATATAATTCTAGTTATTTGGGTAGTAATTTGGGGCCACGTAAGCAACATAATCTACGTACACCACCTGTCGTTTCTTTGGACTTGTATCCTTTCCAACAAAGTGGAATTTCCACTACCGAAGTAGGTAGTTCTTCGGGTTCTCCATCAATTGCAGTTGATGGCTCTGTTGTGGAACTGGACCAGTCACATGCTCCAATCAATATCTTAGAGCAAGTGTCTGTTTCCCCAATTAGCACTATGAATATGATTCCAGACCAAACAAATTGGCATTCAACCAGTGGCACTCCAGTTTTATCTGGCAGTTCAGTACCTACATCTCAGGTTGGCACCTATGTAGGAGTACATCAATCATCAGGAGGAAATTGGTTAACTCACCAAAACCGACGGCGCATATCAGAAGCTGTGCGCAGGAACTTTCTTTCTTCAGGTTCTGAATGCAGAGGTCAGACCATCAACCTTCCTCCACATCAAAACAATTCTTCTACACCTCAAGAGGTTGGGCGTCGTCAGTCTGGAGCTGTTTCTCGTGCCCTTCAGCATCCATATTTGAGGTTAAATATGTCGCACAGGCAGAATAGTGGTGCTTTGGGCATTCCCTTGCCGGCACGCACTCCTGCAACTGCAAGAGAAAGGAGAAACAGGATGTCAGAGGTATGCAATGTAACTGTCATCTTTAACAAGCTGACACTTTTCTTTGTTATTTTAATTGTTCCATGAATATCTTCTGCTTAAAAAATATTACCATCAATTTGGCATGTAGCATTCTTAGCACGATAATCTTCAAAGCATTTTGATCTACAAGAACAAGTTTTGGTTGCATTTATATCTGCTTAGTTATATCTTCTGAATTCATGTCACTGTTAACAAATCAACTTAGACTGCTATATGTTATCATGGCTGTGACAGAAAAAGTTGTTTGATAGTATAGTGAGAATTTTATTCTTGAATAATTGATATTATATATCTGTTATCCAGTTTCTAAGGTTGTTAGTTTTTGAAACAGACACTGCCATATTTCACTTATTAACTCGATGATTCTCAAAAGCTTAGATTAACATGTATTGTTGAAAATTGTCATTGCTTCTTCAAGTTCTCTGAACTAAAAATTCTTGAGTACAATTGATGACATTTGTACATATTCAGAAGTCAACTTAGAAGGTAGTTGTTTCTTTAGTATTTTCCATAAAGAACATGTTCGCCAACTCTTCTGTAAGCTTATTGAACCCAACAATTTTGCATTCATCCACATCACAAAATCATGTTCATAACTTTGATGGTTTAAAGCATTTTACTTAGACATGCATTTGAGACCTGACTTCTTTGGAAGATCTTTTTTTCTAGTATCTACCTTGAAGGTCTGATTTGCTCATTATTGATCTAGTTCTCGGGGTTTTGAGTTAGTTAAACAGCCTCTTTTGCATGGTCTAGGTTGCAATTTGTGTTATTCTAGCATTGATCTTGGTCTTGATCTTGTAAATTTTTTTTAAGTTGTTCAAAGCCTTAAGACAACAGTTAAAAATGTTCCACAAAACAAGATATTGGAAGCATGGATTAAAGTGATGGTCAGCACAAATGGAATTTATCGTTTTATATGAGATGGCTTTGATATCAGCAATGGAGCTCCGTGAGTCAATCATTATTCTCACTTCATGACTTCACATGAGAACTGTTGAACGATGGTGGCCTACATGATGGTGGCAACACCTCATGCACTAGCCATCAGTCCATCCCGTGGAGGCAAAAGATTAATTCAGTTAGTTTCATTGACTATCTCTGTGGGTGGCCGGTCCGACTCCATGGAAGTTTCTGATGATGGCCTACATGATGAAAAGAGAGAGACAAGAGGGAGAGAGAGACTAGGAAAGTGAGGGAGAGAAGGGTTGATGTAGGAGGAGAAAGTTAATATGTTCAAACTAAAAGTTCATAGCTCATGAATTGTATTTAATTATCTAAAAACTATAATAAGATCTAAAAATATTTGAAATAAAATTTTATAAACATGAATTTAATCACTAACTAAACTACATAAAAATAAAAATGGGTTCTCTATAAGATTATTTTTATCAAATTTTTAGATATGTAGCTGTTACAATTTGCGGTGACCATAAAACTCAAAATAAAAAAAAATATATTGTGATGAACATAGTTTTTGCTAAAAAGGAAATTAGTTGACTTAGAACTAATCAAAAACATTATTAATTAGTATCCTTAACAATTATGGCCTTAGGGCCTTCAAATTTAGAACTGCTTCAATATTATAGAATCTGAAAGCAAAGCATACCCCAATTATAGATGACTAGGGAAGGTGTTATCATTTCTTATTTTAGTAGGTTATAAGTGTAAATCATTATGAAACGAAAGAAGTATACAATTTTTAATTCTAAAGATTGAGACTATCAAATTAATCAACAAATATAAATAGAAAAACAATCATCTATTAGCAACCTAATTAATTATTAAGTAACTAATTAATTGCAATAAAATAGTTAATTAAAAGTTACAACTTATACTAGGTAAAATTAATTATGTTATTATCTAATTCAATTAAATAAGTATCGAAATAGTACTAACATAATGCAATATGGTATTAAAACCGTATTAGTCCAGTTAGTGACCTATTGTCGAGTATGGTTAGATCTTAACCTTTGATTGGAAGACCTTTCCTTATAATGACCCAAAGTATGTTAATTTTAATTATCAAATGTTTGCCTTGTTCTTATTATTTAGCTTGGATTTGGGCATCTGAATCTTGAGTTTTTGCTTTACAAAATTGTCCTGATAGTTACAACAGAACTTGTAACCAAGAAAAATTTTATTCTTATTTCCTCGAGGATGCTACTGTTGACAACATCAAAAGGCTTAGGAATGACACTACCCATTTTCTTCACATGGAATGCAAAACATTGCTAGTAGAAAAAAAAAACATTTTCTGCCTTTTCCTCTAGTTCTCATGCTACAAATCCTAAGTGCAGATTATAAGTCCTCTTAAAATAAGAATCTTTTCCACATTTGATATCCCACTTTCTAACTGATTTCTCTTTCTTTTGTATGCAAGATACAATATTATACATTCATCAAATCAAGTTATACTACTTTATAACTTTAAAGCATCTTAAGCATGTTCCGAATTTTTACTGTATGCAAAGTGCAAATCCAGTAAATTATTATCTGATTATTTCTAGGAAGAATGTTGGTTTCATCATCATGCTTGTAATTAGGCTCTTTCTAGTGGTTCTTGGTATGAAGTGGTTTCTTGTCATCTCTAGTTATTCTACGTCCTCACCATTTTTTTGTTCTTTGGAACAAATGCATTTTATACATTTTATCATGGTTAGTGTTGAATGGGATAATTATCACTATAACAGATTCGGAATGTTTTTGACCTCATCCGTCGGGGCGATAATCTACTCCTTCAGGTTAGTTCTAATTTCCCTACACTTTACATTGGACTAACATTTATCCCGTCGTCACCCCCTTAAGAAGTAATTTATATTCTTTTCTGTTTAGTTTGGCTGTTGTTTGATTGACCTGCTCTTAAAATGATCACTGATTCATTAAATTCAATAATTTGCTCATCTTTTCATTATGTAATGTTAGAAGTAAGGACACTAGGTATTACCCTAATTTGAGCCATTCAATATCTCGATTGCAAATATTCATAGTTTCAACTATCTAAAGTCGGCTATGATCTTTATGAAAACTGATAAAGTTGTTAGTGCTTAATAAGTTTATATATATTTGGAGAAAGGAAAGAGACTGAGAAGATGATTTGCTGAGCGCGCATGGCGGTAGGTGATAGATTTTGGTTCAATTCTATTCTACCAGTTTCAGTTCATCTTTGAGATTGCCCATTGATGTTTGGTTGTATGTGCACATGACTCTGAGGTCGGACCATGTGAATCCAAGGAAAGCCACAGGACATTTGCAAATTTGCATTAGCGTGTGAATTGTGAGTTCAGTTGGGAAGAGATAATAAAGAGGCAAAGGACAAGATAGATAACTCTTGAAGTCATGGCATTCTTTTAAGAGTGTCTAAAGTCTAACCCTCTAAAGTGACAAACAAATTTTCCCTATTAATTCCGAGATTCCACATAATTAGTAGGAAGTGGAACAACCATGTTTCAGAGCAGTTCGTAACTTCCCTTATTGACGTAGTAAGGGTGCGTGATTAATAGGAACCATGTTACTTGACTCCTGTATGAATTTTCCTTGAGTGTATTCTATACATGATCAAAAGGAGTATGGGGTGTCGGCTTAGTGTAGGTGTCCAAGAGATAATTGAGAACTCCAAGTTGGAGAGAATCAGAAATTTGAGTACCTACAGTGATTTCTATTATTTGCATTATTTTCGAGATTGTCAGTAACTGTTTTCTGGTTTTGTAAATATTAGTTGAAGTATCATGACGATGAGACTGGATCTGTATTGTTTATGTCTTCGGGCAGGATGTTTTACTACTTGAGCAGTCGGCATATGTTGGAGGCGCCAATCTTCTGGACAGATACCGAGATATGCGGTTGGATGTAGACAGTATGTCTTATGAGGTAATAATACTCTTTTCTTTTGCTTTCGCTTTTGCTTTGAGACAGATGAGTGAAACTTCAACTTATAGAGTATTATGTGCCTTAGGAACTGTTGCAACTGGGAGAACGTATCGGTAGTGTCAACACTGGATTGAGCGAGGAAAAGATACTTGAATGCCTACAACAACATAAACATGTAGCTCTTGCAGCAGAACCTTCGGAGGAAGTTGAGCCATGCTGCATTTGTCGAGTGAGTACATCTCTAACTTCACGGTTTTCTTTAAAAGGGGCAGGAAACTGAGGTACTTACTATGTGTCGTGCGGCAGGAAGAATATGTGGAAGGCGAGGAATTGGGTCGATTGGACTGTCGCCATGATTTCCATTCGTCGTGCATCAAGAAATGGTTGGTTATAAAAAATTTGTGCCCCATCTGTAAAACAACTGCTCTGAGTACGCAAAAGAAGGACAAGATTCACTGAGCCTCAGTAAAGTGAGATGGTTGGCTTTAGCAATTTGACCTTCTCTAATAAATCATTACAACGATGGAAGACATTTCCTGTATCCTTGGATCATTTCGGTTTCGTTTAACTTTGTTGTTAGTTTGCATTATCGTCTACAATCGAAGAAGATATGGTATCGGTTATCATTCTGTGGTTGATAACATGCAGTGTCCTTGTGCTGTAGTAATGCTCCTTGTTCTCCACTTCAAACCGGACTGGTGAAACGAAAGATTAAGCTTCCAAAATAAAGGAAGAAAGCTGGAGCTAAATCATTTTTAGGGGTTTTATTGGTACCCATGGCAAGGCCACTCATGTTCAAATTTGCAAGAAAGTATGAAGATAGAAACCAGGTGAGAGAATCTATTCGACTAGATTTTTGAGGTGATTTAGTGTTGGGGTGTTAAAAATGAATCTGATCCGACGATCCAATCCGAGTCGACATAAAAAAAATTAGGTTCGGGTTGGACATTTTTGGGTTCGGGTTGGGTTGGTGGATTTTGGGTTGAAAATTTTCGGATTGGGTTCGGGTTGGGTCAGGTCGGGTTTGGATTGACCTGAATTTAGGAGTTAGTTGATTTTTTAGGATTAAATCAAATTTTATTTTAAAAATTAAGATGTTTTTATGTATATTAATACCAATGTTAGTATAATAGTGATGGAGTATTGAGATAAAAGTGAAGAATTATTAGGAAAATGACCAAAAAAATTATTTTGGATTGGGTTATATGGATTATTCGGGTTGAGTTCGGGTTGGTCGGGTTGGTCGGGTTCGGGTTCAAGTTGAGGGGTTTCGGATTGAATTCGGGTTCGGGTCAAGTTCGAGTTGAGAGTTTAAAAAAAAAAATTATATCCTGATCTGATTCACCCTAATTGACACCCCTAATTTGACCTCTCTAGTTAATGCTGTCTTTTACTTAACAATCAACTACATATCGATTAGAGGGTGACATTAATTACTATGAAAAAAGATGAATCCTTAATAGGCACATACTTTTGGAAAACCCTTGCCAATTTGACAGTTAACGCTATGATTTTATCCCCTTCAACATACTATAAAAAACATCTTGGATAAATATAATTATATTTATATAATTAGTGTTACTTAAATGCACATACGTTTTACTAAAATGCAACAGCCCATACGAAGCTAGTGTTAGTAAAATTCTTCAGTCTTCTATCGGCCGCCAGTTTGAATCGCTTGGCAAAGCTTGAACCGTTGTGTTAATTTTTCAATACCTACTTCTTCCGATAAGGATGCTTCACCAGAAAGTGAACATCATCTTCCTCTCTGCGTCTTGGACTCGTCAAAAGAAGAAGAAAAACAAAAGTTATTATGATGTAATAGAAAAACATCCAGCCATTTTTAACTGAGAAATAATAGGAAGACAAACAAGTTTTTGCTTCAGTAAAAACCTATTCGATTTTCTTGATCTATGTTCCATTTGAACCTTACACTGAGTGGATCGGAGTCACTGTACATTCGTTCAGTTTCCACTTCGCCATCTTCATAGCTGCAGAATAATAATATGGTGGCAGATTTTAGTCAATTACAGGCATTAATTCGAGATGATTCAGGTTTCTGTTGCAAGTTTCAGCTGTGGTCGAGTGACTTGAAGCAATTCTCATAGCTTTTTGGCAAGTTCTGCTCCTGAGCTTTAGTTGTCACCAAACAGGTTCAGAAACCACAAAAACTCTTCTTTTCTTATCAATTGTTTTTTTTTATAATCTAGGTATTCAACTCTTTGAATTGATTAACCTAAAAGGTAACCGTCTAACTGTCCAGTCTTATAAAAATTTCTCATCGACTATCAGGATACATCAGGAGGCATAAACAACCGACCAAAATTCTTAAACCTTTTCTTTATCATCCATTAACAAAAACTCGTACCAATCTTTTCTTCAAATGCATTATAATTTAATTGATACAAAACTTTATATAGTTCACGTTACACATCTCTCATCGTCGGACCCACGGTGAGATAAAGAAAAATAAATTAGATAACGGGTAACACCCTAAGTGGAAGGGTTATTTGCCACTGCCGCGACTCGAATCATTGCCCTTTGATGCAAGTTTACTACTTGAGTATCAACTCAACTACGTCTTGAGGGCAAATGCATTATCATTCAAGCTAAAAAAAGAGGTATCGTTGATCCCAAACGGCCTAGTATCTCCGACCCCCATGACTAGATGCATACGGGCAAATCAAGTACCGAGCAGACCCCCATGTGGGAGAACATTTTCCATGACTTCGTTTTTATTCGAGCTTTGTTTCATGTCGCAAATTTGCCACATGATTACCGGCTCGATTAAGCCATAGGCAAATGCATTATTATTAATTTTGTGAATCTGTCACATTGTTAAATGCATTATCATTCAAGTTACAAAAGATAAAATCTATCACCTTAGCGGCCCTACATGACTATACGACATCATTGGAGAGAGTACATTAGGTACTGAATAATTCTATAATAAGTTCTCTCAGTAGATAACTTAGATGCTAGCTTTCAAATTGTTATTTCCAAGATTTTTTATTATCTCTTTTATGTTACGGATAAGGATAGAAACAACAAATAAACTAATAAATAGCAGAGTAAAATGCATTTATCGAACTTCAAATAGTTGGAAAAAACAGTTTGTTCGTGTT
>JBAMIB010365787.1:0-10904 GCA_037177415.1 Kaempferia rotunda | reverse complement strand
CCAATAAAATAGCTCTCCCCCCAAATTTTGGGGTAAGCCTAAACTTATCAACATAGCATTCATCATTTCTCTAAGAGTTCGATTCTTACAATCGGCAATCCCATTTGATTGAAGAGAGTAAGGAGTTGTCATTTGGTGAATAATGCTAAATTCTGCACAAAATTCATCAAATAGACTATCATATTCTCCTCCCTGATCACTTCGAATTCTTTTAATTCGTTAACTAATTTGATTCTCAACTTCATTCTTATAATTTTTTAATGCTTCTAATGTTTCATCTTTGTCTTTCAATAGATACATATAATAGTATCTAGTGCAATCATCAACGAAAGTAAAAAAAGTACTTTTTGTCTCCTCTAGTTTGCATAAATTTAAAATCACATATGTTACTGTGAATTAATTCTTAAGGGGTATACCTTTTTCCACTGAATGGACAGACAACTTTGTCATTTTAGCTTTAATGCATATTTCACATTTATGTGTTAGATCAACATTAAATGTTGGTAATAAATTTAAATTCACAAGTTGTTGCAAAGTATTATAATTTACATGTCTAAGTCTAACATGCCATAAATTAGAACACTTGACCAAATAAGCAAAATTTATAATTTTATTGCTATTGAATTCACAGTGTACAACTATTACATTCATTTTGAATAAAGCATTATTTATGAACTCTCTGCCTATAAATTGACTATTTTTTTTATTTGACTTAAACACTAGCCTGAATCCAGCTTTGACAAGAGTAGATCCTGACACTAAATTCTTTCAAATGTCGGGAACAAGAAGCACATTGATTAGTGTTACTTATTTGTCTAACGTCATCTTTGGTACCACCTTGCCAAGACTAACAATGTTGGAAGTTGCAGAATTTACCATGATTACTTTTCTTCCATTATCAAAGCAAATGTGTCATGTAGCACTAGTATCAACCCACCACCGCCTTGGATTGTCCACTAAGTTGGCTTTAAATACAATGGCAGTCAGGTATAATTCTAACATGTCCATTGTCACTAACTTATCTTCAGTCATGTGCACTTGAATGACTTTCTTTGGACATCGGTGGTCTTTGGCCTTGTAATTTGGTTTGCCAGAGTTATGACATGCTCCTTGTAACTTCTTGGCCCTCCCTTGGCTCTATCCTTTGCCAGGATATTTTCTCTTCTTTCCAGTATTTGGTTCCATTAGATTTTCCTTTGTAAATATAGGCATTTTTGTTGATTTTGATTGCTTACAATTATCTTCTTCAATCCGCAGTCTTACAATCAGATCATCAAGTCTCATCTCCTTTCACTTGTGCTTTAGATAATTTTTAAATTCCTTCCATAAACGTGGAAGTTTCTCGATTATCGCTGCAACTTGAAAGGACTCATTCATTGTCATGCTCTCGGCATGCATATTATGTAGGATTAACTGCAACTCTTGGACTTAAGTTGTCACAGTTTTGGAATCAATCATTTTGAAGTCTAAGAATTTGCCGATGATGAATTTCTTCAGTCGGACATCTTTTGTTTTGTACTTCATTTTAAGAGATTCTCATAACTCCTTTGTAATTGAAATTAGACTATATACCTTGTATAGTGTATTGTCCAAGCCACTGAGGACATAATTTTAACATAAGAAGTCATTATGCCCCAAGCATCATATGTCATCCTCTTTCCTTTATTAGTCTCGCCTTGAGATAGGGTATCTTCATGTAAGAAACTTGCAAGATTCAATGTGTCTAAGTAAAAATATCTTTTGCTGTCACCTCTTGAAATCAATACCTATAAACTTCTTTGGCTTCTCACACATGATCCTGTGGAACAAGAGTCGTCGATGATGAATCCATCAAGATTGCAAGAAAAAATTCATCGTAAAATTGTTGGAGTCTGATGGTGGTGCAATCTAAGGGCGAGCAGAATGACGATATAACACCGCTTTGGCGAAGTCAAGGCTAGAGTTAGACTTATCTCTTAAGATGAATTTTCCCCGCACACAGTACTCATGTAGCACACCAATCGTCTCCTAAGATACAACAACTTTTTCTTGCGATAGTAATACTACAATCCCACGACCACCGAACCGAAGAAGCTTCTTGAACTCTCCAAATGCAAGTGTGGAATGTAATGCTTGCTTTGAATTGGAATGAATTGAATGAGTGAAATGAGAATGTGAGAGATCTTATTTATATCAAATGAAAGGGTATAAAAACCTCTTAGTTCAATTAGACCTCATCTATCCAACTTGAATTAGATAGTCTACATTGCATCCCTTCCCAAGAGTTACAATGTCCCTTCATTTTGATGTCACCCTTTTGAAATCAATGGTTGAGATTGAGTCATCCGAAAGGGCACTTTTGCCTTCTCAAATCGATGATTCAGATTTGTCAATTTTGATTCAACAATCTAGATTTAATTTCTTATTCACATTATGTTTCCAACAAGTACATGATTGGAGTCTTGTGTAATCCTCAATGTAACTTTTCACAGGATATCTCACCCTTGCAGCCATGTTCTAGGACGGATCTCACCCAGGCGGGCCCAATATATCATTAAATTTATATTATTTTTCTTTTTGTAAATTGTATTTATTTTTGAATTTTATTTATAATAATTATCAAGTGTTGAAAACCCTAATTCCACCAAAACTATGTGATCCAGTCCGGAGTGATGCGACCAGGATAGGGAGTTTTCTAACCGAAAGGTGTCGGTGACTAGGGGAGAAGAAAGTGAGGAGAGGGGATTTTGAGGATGTGAAGAGATGGAGAAAATGGAGAGGATGGGGCAAGTAGTTAGATGACCAATGAAACTTTTGAGAGTTGTAGAAGATCCACTCTCCGGTTGCTGCACGCACTCCTTTCCAATCTTCGGGACCATCCTTCTTCCTGCACACACTTAGACGATGATGACGTTAGCACTAGAAACCAGGGAAAAGATCCCCAGCTCAGATACTCCGATGCTCAAGTCAGAGAACCATCCTCGATATAGGAGCATGCAGGAAAAGTAGAGATGTTAAGAAAAAGATGACCGAAAGTTCCTTTTGGGCTTTCTTAGAGAAAGTGTCAAAAAGTCCTCCCAGTGTATACATGCGTACCTCTTTATACTACCTGTTAGGCCTCATTTGTATCGAGAGGGCAGGGAATATTCCTGTCAGAAAGTGTCAGGTGTTGAGGAGACCAGAAGGCTTGCTCCGCATCAAGGAAAATTTTTGTATACTGAGGTGGAGGAATATTCCCTGACAGACGGTTATGATAGGTGTCTACTTGGCCCTTGGAGTATGACTTCTTCGAGACGATGTCTGAGCGGGAAGTGTGCCTGAAGTGTAGGTAAAAGGTGTCGCGGTAACCAGGAATGGGAGTTCCGTCCGAGCAGATGTCTTGCCTTTAGGATGTGTGGTGGGATAGAGTGGAAGTTCCTCCCAAGCGGATGTCTTGCATAGTTTGGAGTATACATGCCCGCCCGAATCCTCACGGCAGAAGTCTTCTCCGAATGTGTTATCCTGCATAACATAAATGACCTGCAACTAAGATGTTCCTAGATGGCATGTCGGCTGAGCAGATTCAACTTTTGAGGCATGGGATGTCTGGATCAGTCTTGATACTTATAGTATAGGACGTTCAAAGGTATTTGTGGCATGAGTAGTCTGACAGGACTCAGTATTTGTGGCATGGGATATCCGATTGGCTCCCCTTCACGCGATTAGCCAGGCTAACCCTGAGACTGACCGTCAGCTCACCCATGATTCCAGTTAACCCTAGACTTATGGGGGATTATATTTTTCCAACCATATCACTATGTATACATAATCATAAAATAAGAAGTGATCATCCATTTATTAGACACCAATCCTCCATTGTTCATCTTCTTATTATGCAAATTTGCTTTGTCAGAACTTTTTAAAAGGGACTCAATCCTCCATTGCCCGTCTTCTTATTAATAACATTTCTCTAGGTGAGTTTGAGTTTTAGGTTATGATTTTATTTGAGTTTATGCAAATTTATTTAGTTAGAAATCTTTAAAAAGGACTTAATTGTTAACTCATTTTCTTACTAAGTGCTCTTAGGACCACTGATTTCTTTTTCATTTTTTTAAATAATGAAAATAAGATAAATCATGTATATATGAATGATCAGATTTAAATAAAGACTTGCCGACTTTCGATTTTTCATCTCCAGATGGGAATGAACACAACTCTAAGTAAAGAGGGGCAAACTTATTGACTGAAACATAGCACTTATAGAGTAAAATGTTCAAGAACATTACCTGATACCAAAAGCTGGTAAAAAACACAGGTATAAAGACGATGAAAACTGGCCATGCAACCTGTGACATAACTGTAATAGTCCCCAGACATCGTATGATTAGGAATGCAAACGATGAAAATAGAAAAGGTATTTGCATATCTACTCCACCTTGTTCAGATGATACCTACAACGGGAAAAAAAAAGGAAAATTAGACAGTACTACAAGAAAATATTTAACTAGTTAGATCAATCAATATCATGGGATCATACTCTACTCAGTATACGCCCAGTTGGGGTGGAATCAAAGAACGAGATGGGTGCACGAAAAATGCATGTATGCATGCTATTAAATAGCAGTGTAGCTGTCTTCAATCCAGCAGTCATAGTGAGCATAGTTCTCACAAGGATACAAGCAGAGCTCCCAACTGCTAATGCTACATACACAGATATAAGTGTGGAGCCACTGACACGAGGCTCTGTGTCGTCTGATAGAGGAACTTCCAAAGCCATCCAGTAATTGCCACAAATCTCAAGGACTTGATAGAAAATTAGGGACAATATTATGAATGGAACAAGTGTTCCCTTATATGCCATCGTAATATACCTCCAATAGACCTGAAACCCAACTTTCCCTTTCTCCCTCTCTTCTTCTTGGACAAGTTGTCCCTTCTTACTATCTTCATTGGACGTACTATTGGTTTCTTCACGGACTGATTCCTTCTGTTTAGGGACCATAGAATATGAATTACCAACTCGAGTAGAGTCACTGGAAGCCTGAGGATACAGATCAAGCAAGTCATTTGACACCAGTGCATGGTTATGAGCATTAATAAGTTGCATGAACTCTGTCCCTGACTCAACTAACTCAGTGTATGTGCCTGCTTCTGCAACTCTTCCATCTCTTATGACCTGCTCGAGAAAGTAATTTGGTAAAAAGATTGAGACTTGACGATATAAAGCAGGTGAGAAAAAGGAGAAAATGAGGCATTGCTCACCAAAATAAGGTCAGCTGAAGGTAAAAACTCCACCTGGTGAGTGACATAGACCACTGTTTTTGAAGATAAGAGTCCAAGCAAACATTCCTGCTTCAAAAATGATGGCATCAAGTAATGCAAAATCACTCTATCCAAAGAGTGCAAGATGACAATCAATTAATCATCACTTTGGTTTGTGATTTTTTTATTAATTTTATTTTTTTTAAATAAGCTAAAATGGAGAACAAGGTTTAACCCTATTCATATTAAGAAAGTTTAACTGTTTTGGTTAAAGTTGACATTGTAACCACTATGTAAGAAAGTACCAAAAATCAAGCTCAAAATCAGTTTGTATTTCTGAAGCAAATGAGGTAGTTAACTGATTCCATAAAAGGATAAAAGACATTAGTATGATCAAACTGGATTTTGAGAAAGTTTTTGGCAAAGTCAACTGGACTAGCTTGGTTTGGCTGCTCAAATTTCAAGATTTTTCTCCAACATGGATTAGATGGGTAGAACTCATTAGCAAAGTGGCAAAAAACAATCTTATTGAATGGTACTCCAGGTGCTTCGTCTAAAAATATGTGGACTGAGGCAAGAAAATCTACTCTCCCTACTGTTGTTCATTCTCCTCAGTGACCTCTTGCGCAGAAACTTCACAGAAACTAAAGAAGCTCATATTAATTTGAGGCATGTGAAAAAAGGTGAGGATATACCACAATATGCCGAAGATACCCTAATCTTTAGAGGCAAACACTTAACAGCTGCTACATGCAATGATTGGACTGACTGGTTTTTTTCACTTGAGTTGGCTGAGAATCAACTTTACTAATTGGCTGAAGAGATAAAAATGGGGAGAAGCTTGCGGCTGAATTTGGGTGCACGTTCCAAGAACCACCACTAAAATGCCTTGGATTCAACTTGTGAGTGACGAAACCTGACAAGGAATATTTGTCTTCCAAATAATTGCCACAAAATTAGGGCCTTGGCAAAAGAATTTCCTTTCTTTTGGAGATAAACTGACCTAAATCAATAGTGTACTAAGTCACTTGACTTTTTTTTCCTTATAATGTAAGTGTCCGGCCTTCGCCCAATTATTCTTATAGGTAGATGGTCTTCTCTGTAATTTGCCTATTTAATAAATCCGGCGCACAACTCATGCACATTCAAAAATCAACCAATTTTCTCATTTGAAATTTGAATCATGGTCCTCTTGATTACCCTTTAAATGTTTTATTATTGTATCACACCCATAGACACTAAGCCACTTAATTTTGTATAAGGCCAATGAATACCACCTTCCAAGTTGGGTTATTCGTGCAAATTGTTAAGCTGAGAAGAAGTTTTTTGTGGTATTGGTGAGATAAAAAAAAAGATTGGGTATGCATTGCTTGGCAAGATGGACATGATCATTCGATAAACAAAAATAATGGAGGTCTTGGAATCATTAACATAGAGGCTCTCAACAAAGTTCTTCTATGCATATGGTGGTAAAAACTGATAGACCGCAATGCGGCGTTGGAATGGAAATCATTAGCTAAGCAATTTATAATCAGCATATTCAATGGGATGAAATCAGTGTACATAGAAAGTGACCACATATTTGCAAGGATTTTGATGCAGTTAAGGTTTGGAATGATGAATGGCAGGAAGATATCATAAGAGAACACAGTCTGGAAAAACTATAAGCATGTGCAATTAACACTCATATCAGATTAGTATTTTACAGGCAGATCAATGGCATTTACGACTCGCTGAGGAGAGTTACAGAGATGAATAACATTCGAATGACACAAGAATTAGTTAGAAGTGTTCAGCACAATTGTATACGGTTCTGGAATGACTGCAGTCAATTCTACGTACAATTCCTCTCTACTTCAGGCGTTACCATGGTTAATTTTGACATAATTTTTAAAAATTATTTTTCTATTTTTTATATGTTTGGACTAGGAATGACCTGCATGCTTGTCGAGTCCAGCCCAGCCCCGAGTTGATCGACCCGCCCAATTCAACCCGCAAGGCAGGTTAGACTCCGACGCAGCCTATTCCTTTGCAGGCCATGTCCGGAGCAGATTAAGTCGCAATCCAACCTGATTTACACATTTATGGGGGGAAAAAATCTAGATTGTCTTATGTTCCAGCTACATGAGATTAAATGGTCACTTGTTCAAACATTGTGTTATGATAGAAAAAAGGTGGAGCCAAATTAGTTCTATAGTTGGACAACAAGAGGATATTTTCGAATGGTTCTTCAAATTAAAACTCTCGAAAGCAAAGTAAACACTAACATGATGATCACTCTTTGTCAAGGATAATGGCTATCGACAGTATGTCCGGAGAGGAACAACAGCAGCTTCGAGGATTCACAAATACATGGTAATGAAATACACAGAGGAATAGGCAGAATGGGCAGTGTTGATGCATAATTTTGGGGCTACACAGTAAGAAGGAAATTTTGACAGAGTTAACTAATCACTAGTATTCTCACTATTGTAAATTTGTAAAGTTGAAGGAAGCTATTACCTTAAAGAGATGGGAAGCAAAGTTGAAGGAAGCTATTACCTTAAAGAGATGTGAAGCAGTGTGAGCATCAACAGCACTGAATGGGTCGTCAAACAGATATATGTCAGCATCATGGTATAATGCGCGTGCAATTTGGACCCGCTGTTTCTGTCCTCCGCTCAAATTAATGCCTCTCTCTCCTATGATGGTTTGATCACCCAAAGGCATGAGTTCCAAATCCTTCTTCAGAGAACATGCTTCCAGCACTCTTTCATACTTAATTACATTATCCATTTGCTTGCCGAATAGTATGTTGTCCTGAATGCTACCGCTCAGTATCCAGGGTGATTGAGAAACATAAGATGTCGTGCCATACAACTTAACATCTCCAGAAATTTTTGGAACCTCTCCTAATATGCAATGGAGTAAGCTCGTTTTACCAGAACCGACGATACCGCAAACTGCAACCTTCCTTCCTTTCAGCACTTGCAAATTTACTTCTTTCAGAGTAAGATTTTGAGAGGACAGATTCCAGGCGAAGTTTCCATTACTAACTTCGATAGAAACTTCACAGTTATCTCTTGGTAGTTTCTGCACGACGTGCTGCAAGTCCTCAAGATTGAGAAACGTTGATATTCTGTCGGCAGAAACTTTGGTCTGCACTAGACCTGAAATTACATCTGGAAGTGAAAAAATGGGGTCTTGCAGCAATCTAAATGTTGCTAGTGCTGATAGTACTTTCCCTGTCTCCAATGGTATTCCCATAAGCATGCAAGTCCCAAATGCAACCACTGCAACAAAAATGGATGAGCAGGAGAAAAGAAAAGTTGCAGCAGCGGATGTACAAGCATATTTCCATAACCATTTAGTTTCAGTTTTCCTCAGCTCCATTACTTTGGATAAGAACTTCATTTCCCAAGCTTGAAGTTTTAGAATCCTCATATTCTTTAAGATCTCGGTAGTTGCTTTTATTCTACTATCTTTGGACTTCATAAGCTTTTCTGTGTAATTCTGTTCGCACTTAGTTAAGGGAATATTAAGTAACATTACCAAGAAGGTGGCCATTAAGGAAACTAGTGAAGCAACTCCTATTCTAGGGTACAAAATTAACAATGATAGAATAATTTGCACTGGCACTGACAACAGATGTAGAATGAACCAACTAAGATCACCGACCCTTGAAGCATCAGTACTCATGTAGGTTAAGATTTCCCCACTAGTAACGCTCTGTCTTGAGCAACTGGAAAGCATAAGACCCTTTTGGTAGATCAAAGCTACAAGGGAGCTCCTGACCCTGATTCTAATTTGTAGTATTCTGAAATAGCAATGCCTATCACAAAGACTCTCAACAATCTTCGACATAATGAATGTCATAACCATAATGTAGCCTTGATTTGCCAATTTTCGATCACTACTAAGATATCTAACAAGGTAATCTAGTAGATAGGGACCGACAAATGCAGCCACAGAAGATAAGAGGGCATAGAATATTACCAATAAGTATTGGGCCCAAACTGTTAAGATTAACGCTTTAACCAACATGAATGAGGTAATTCTGCAATGTGCAGTGGCACGAGAATAAGACTGAAGGATGCTTTTGAAAATTGGGAAAACAGTACGAACACTGTCATTACTAGCCAATTGTGGAACGTCCTTAAGTTCTAATGTCTTCTTATGACCAACAGAAAGCAAAGGGCCAATCCAAGAGAAAGAAAGAATGCTTAGTATACTAGCATTTTCGAATAGTGAGTTGGTGGAATGGCCAGAACCAATCTCAGTGGATGATCTATTTTTATTACTTCCGTCCAAAAGAGGTTCCCGGTGATTGGTCCTCCAAACCCTCTTACCAAAGAATCCAGAATAATTAAGGATTAATCCAGCAATAATTGAACTAGAATCAAAAACCAATTGATAAACCCTTATGGATTCATGCCTCTTCAAATAAAGTATGTCTACCACAAGACAAGAACACGACATTGGCAAGAAGAGACCCCACCAAATCCTAAGGAAGGTTGGAAAGCGTTCCTCGTTTGAGATACCAAATTCAACTAGTAAGTAGGCAGTTGCCGCAAACCATGCAAGTGATCTGATTGTCAGACTCGCTTCGATGGTGAAAAGTATGTAATCATGTTGATACCATAAGTATATTAAAACACTCAATGGCAGATGAAACAAGCACAAGCTCATAGAAGTGAAAATGCTTAATCTATATAACAAGAATCCACTGGCCTCCAACTGCCTCTCAGAATCTCTGTTACTCATAAAATGCCCCAAATACCACACAACAGATAGGCCAAGCAAGAAACAGAGGTGGGATAAAGCAGAGATACCATGGAAGATTAGCAGATGATTGCCTGGGAAGTTGGCTGGCATACCAGTGGTTTCTTCCAGAAAGAAATCCATTTACTCAGCTTCTGATGAAAAACTTGGAAGTTTTGATTCTTTTAAGGTTTTTGGGATCTCAGTCAATTGGTTTAATGTCACAGTGGCATGGAAGAAGATTGACCAACTGGATGAAGTCAACCGTGAAGTTTCACGGTAGGCTAGAAAAAACCATAAAGAAAATGCAAGCAACACATTTGTGTTCATCCGTGACGTCAGGTCGGTGTAAGAAAAGGCAAAATCACTTAATCTCCAGTGCCTCCGCCATCAAATCGATGTACTTAATATTATACTTAACTTTTTACCAAAAGACGTACATAAAAATTTAAAATTACCAAAAAACGTATAACACTTTATAATTTACCAAACAACACATTTTTTTAAGTGATTTTCCCGTTTTAACCTTCTGACAAATCTCTCTTTCTGTTGCTGCATGCAACATATATTTTTTTCTCTTTCTCTTTCCTCTTTTTTTTCCCACACATGCATACAAAACATATAACTTTAGGCCTGAAATATTCATATCCTGATATGAATATATCAGGCTCACGTTGGCCCTGATATGAATATATCAGGCCCACGTTGGCCCTGATATGAATCATATCAGACCCAATATTAAGGATTTTTGACTTTCAGACCCAATATTAAGGATTTTTGGCTGATTTTAATATTTTCATTGTAACACCTTAAAAAAGCAGAAATAAATAATGGATATCATATTTAAACTCCTTGCAACCTCAGAAATTCACAAGAACTGAAATGGGTTCAATCGGAGCTCTATAGATCCATCAGTGAGTTTTGACCAAAACACACTTATAGAC
>JBAMIB010365356.1:0-10908 GCA_037177415.1 Kaempferia rotunda | reverse complement strand
ATAATCTGTGCATCGCACAGGTGAAATACTAGTTGCAATAAAAATTGAGCCGAACTGTAATAAAATAGTTTGATTTTGGATTAAAAATTTTCAAAATCAAAATTAAAAAAAAAATTAAATCCAAATAGAGTAAAATTGAACCAAATCGATCCCACCTCTAATAGCAAGGAGTTTCGGTAATTAACCAGCATCAATCAACTGATATACAAAACCAAAGATAGTCCCCATGAGATAGAGCAAAAATTAATACTTTAAAAGTATAAAGTTTTTCTACAGTAAAACATTCAAAGTGAAAAGTAAAAGTGGCACGTAAAATTAAATTAAAGATTCTATTTGTCACACAAAGTGAATGCATCAAATATCAATTTATCCATGAATTATATCATCCACAATTACCAGCTCTCGAATACACCTCACAAAAATTAATTAATTAATTAATTGTCTATCTATTTATTTATTTATTTATTTATCCAGATCGCTTTTCCATCGTCGTATGACTCAACTTGAACTCATGAGCCTTCTCTTTTTGTAAAAAAGGCCTATTTGAATTAGCTGCAAGGTATAATGTAGTTTACGACCTCCAATTCTAGCAGATGCCTTCAATCTTATAATCCATACACGTGTCGATGTTGCACTGGAACTGCAACATTCTGTTTGTAATTTGACTGTTGATCATTCCACCTGCTTCGAGTTCTCCGCTTCTTCAACGCCGTGAGTTCACCAGAGTCCGTCGGAGCCAGTCGTCGCTCCAAGCCCATGCCAATGCTGGTTGAATCCACGCAGTCACGGTAAAGATCGGAGCTTTGGCGGAAATGGAAGCTTTCCATTGGGCGAACATCCTGCTTTGGGGATTTCTCCTCCGCAGATGGCTGCTTTGGGTGGATTCTGCCGTCGGCGTCAACTGGGGGACGGTGTCCTCCCATAAGCTTCCCCCGTCTGTGGTGGTGGATCTGATGAAGGAGAACAGGATCGGGAAGGTGAAGCTGTTCGACGCCGACCCCGACGTCCTCCTGGCGCTGAGGGGGAGCGGCATTGAGGTGATGGTGGGGATCCCAAACGAGTTATTGGCCGTCTTGGCGTCTTCGCCCACTGCTTCCGACCTGTGGATGAGTCAGAATGTGACGAGGTACATGGTTAAAGGCGGGGTTGATATCAGGTATGTTGTTGGTAGTCCGAGGATGAAGATGAACATGTTTAATTTTATAGTTGCTGAATGGAGCTTATTGTTTTAGCATATGTTAGCACGTCTGCCAGTTGTTTGTTTTTATGCTTGACTAACATGTTTTCAGGAGAAAACATTTAGTGAACAAGAGTATGAAATACTGACAGACGAAGAGGGAGATCAAAGACTGGGTTACCAATAATATAATAAGATAAAATTTATTTAAATATAGATAATGGTATAGTATGAGATTAAGCCCGATGACATAGAAAAATCTATATAGCCGACCATATTTAGTAGAATAAAAACTTGGTTGTTGTTGTCGTCGTCATTATTGTTGTATGCAATAATGATATGTTAAATGGAAAAAATTATTTGTTTTCTTAATCCACATATAGAGTGTGTCTAATCATGTATGTCATAATATATAGATCTGTTGGAAAATTGGTTTTAACAACTAATAAATTAAATAGGGATAAGCCGACTAGCCGTATATTTCGTGAGTAGACCGTCGTAAACCAATTTCTCAAGTAAATGAGAAATTAATATCTAATGAAGGGTTGGTCCGGTATGGTCGAATAGAAGGTTGACTTGCACACGAATTGGATTCACGGATGATTACTAACTCAAGTATGCAGAACCATTTATTATTTGATGGGTGTGAAATTATAATTAATTCCTTTGATTGATTAATTGATTGATTAAAAGATTAATTGTAATTGTGATATTAATTAATTGATTAAGTAATATTTATACTAGATCAAGTAAATAATTAATTAGAATAATCAATTGAATTAATTAATAATAATTGATAAGATTTAAGTGAAAAGGCACATCCATATTTTTTCACCTCTTAAAAAAAACCTTTCATCTCTTGGGAATAACCCTTAATCCCTGTAAAAGGAACTTCATTCCATTGATTCAAATCATACAATTCTCAAGTTGTGAATTTTTCTCTTGAATTTTCTTCTCTCTCATCTCTTAAGAGTTTCTAGGCTTTGAAAGTTCAGCAGGGCTCGAAATTTAGAGTGTTTATATTTTGAGACGTAAGTCGTTGTATCTTGAGAGACGATTGCTGATAAACCGTAAGCACCTGGGCAGAGCAATATCATCTTAAAGAAAGAAGACCTAGCCTTCACCTTGACCTTAATACTCTTATCCATAGGGATGAACTTACCATGGTGTGTCGATATCCAAAGGGATAACTCGACGATCGACGAGATTAGGTCAGTAATGACGATAACAAGAATGGTACATCTCCTACCCGAAGGGGTACCTCGATAACCGAAAGGGTGTATTGAGAGTATGAATGGAACAAGGTCCACGTTGTCATACTGAGCTCCACTGATTCGAGTCATCGACTTACGATGGCTAACCGAGCCTAATTGTTGGATCGATGGCAAGCAGATATATATTTATATATATATATAATTTCCAACAAGATCAACCTTAGATATTTCTTCACCATATGTTTATGCACATATATAAACATATCTTCAACTTTTATCTTTGAGCAACATGAGAGTGAGTGTTCATTTCGAGTTAGCATGACCTACTCCTTGTGTTCTTTAACTTCCATCAATTAGCAATGCATTTCGACGTTCAATTAGCAATTATTAGTATGATTCTAAATGTAAATAATTTTGTTTTGTGGGTGTGATTTGGTAAAAATTAAGTGACTTAAGGGGGGCATGATATATGACAAATTGCCTAATTGTTTTCACATTCATTATGCAATTTTTTTTATTGATTCTGAACTTCCATCAAGTTGTTCCATTAACATTTGCAAATTACTTATTGTTTAGGAACTTATGATTTGTAGTTAGCTTAATCATCAAATGAATTTTCTCGACATTATCATGCATTGTCATTCTGGACTAAGATTATTCTACTTTCAGATACATTGCAGTAGGAAATGAGCCTTTCCTCACAAGCTACCAAGGACAATATCAATCGTTGGTCCTTCCTGCAGTGCTCAATCTACAGCAATCACTAGTCAAAGTAAATCTTGCTGGCTATGTTAAACTAGTAGTTCCTTGCAATGCCGATGCTTATCAGTCAGCATCAGTTCCTTCCGAAGGAACATTTCGACCAGAGCTGACACAGATAATGACACAACTCGTCTCATTTCTTAACTTGAATGGTTCTCCTTTTGTCGTCAACATCTATCCTTTTCTGAGTTTATACCAAAGTGCAGATTTCCCGCAAGATTATGCTTTTTTCGAAGGTTCTTCTCATCCTGTTGTTGACGGTCAGAATGTTTACTACAACGCCTTCGATGGTAATTACGATACCTTAGTTGCCGCACTAAACAGAATTGGCTATGGACAAATGCCCATTGCGATCGGAGAGGTGGGTTGGCCGACAGAGGGAGCACTGAGTGCAACTGTAACTGCTGCAGAGGCTTTTAACCAAGGCCTGATCGTTCATATTATGAGCAACAAAGGGACACCTTTGAGGCCAGGGGTTCCTCCAGTTGATGTATATCTCTTCAGTCTTCTCGATGAAGAACAAAAGAGTATCTTACCAGGGAACTTTGAACGCCACTGGGGAATTTACTCCTTTGACGGCCAGGCTAAGTACCCCTTGAACCTTGGCAATGGTCGGCTTGAGAATGCTAAAAATGTTCCATACCTTCCACCAAGGTGGTGCATCATGAGTCCGACTCAGGATCCTGCTGCAGTCACCAACCATATGAAGCTTGCCTGCAGCGTCGCTGACTGTACGACATTGTACTATGGAGGATCCTGCAATGCAATTGGCGACAAGGGGAACATTTCTTATGCCTTCAACAGCTACTATCAGATGCAGAAGCAGGATGCCGGAAGCTGTGATTTTGATGGCCTTGGAATGATTACATTTCTCAATCCAACAGTGGGTAGTAACTGCCGCTTTCTTGTTGGAATCAGTGACGCCAACTGTTCATGTATCGGATGTGGAATCTTTTGCGGCTTGTGGATCATGGCATTGTGGGTAGTCATTTATCTTAGAGTTATGAATTCCTTGTAATGTTTTTTGTGTAGAAAGATATGAATGTAGTTCTTGATTACTCGGAAATCTAACACTAGTGTTACAACAAACAAGCATTTTTATTCCTCTGCGACATACATTTTAGTACACTGGAGAAAGGGTCTTCAACTGTTGCCATGACATTCAAAGTGAGTTTACTAACCTGACTAGTTTTTTTGATAGAATAAACAGAAGAAAACTATATTCAGTTGGTTGTAGCCTTCTAGTTTTATTATCTTTGATTGTCTATCTGAACATTGCGATTTTTTATCAGGGAGATGGCCTTGCTAGTGGAGGAGGGACTTGTTTGCAGCAATTTTCTCCACAGCAAGCATGGCCACAGGTTGGATTAGGGCCTTGAGTGAGCCAGCAGCAACTGCAAGCTAGATTTATGGAAGAACAATATGGTTGTCAGTGAATCAATATCTATTCAGTGGATCTGCAACTCAAAATCGGCATGAAAGGAAACATGGTTGCTATGTTTATATGCATGTAATTACTGAAAAAATGACATCGAGTTTGTTGGTTGGAGAGTAGAATCTCACGAAGTGAATGTGGCTGATACTTCGGTTGTGCCACTCTCATGGTTGCGGTTGCAGAGTGCGCGAAGAACCCCGACATCATAAACCAAGAAAGAAGAGCAAGCAGATGTATCTTCCTCATGATTTCCTACTTGCTAAACTTAGAGTGGATCATGTAGAGTTGCAAGAACAAGTTATTTATACCCAAAAAAGAGAGAGAGATAAGCTTCAATTGTCGACAGATCAACTACTTTGCAGCTTTCAGTCAAGCTGTTGATGTGACTTAAACTTGGATTTTTATGAAGTCTGATTTTCTCATCACACCTTTGATGAACTTATCTGATCTTGCAGAAATGTTTGACTTGTGAGAAAGGTGACAAATTCTTTTCAATGCTTTATTGTTTATCCTCAAGAAAACAAAGTTCCAGAACTCGGAAAAAGCTGTATGCCAAATTCTGTCTTTTTTAGGATGAGCTGTTGGACAGTTCAGTTTTATTATTATTATTATTTTTTGCATCAGCAATTTTAGATTTCAATATTGCGAAATCCTTACTCAGCTCCTAATGTTCCAATTCTTTTTTAGGTAAAACAAGATCAATGGATTTCATTTAATCAAGTTTTTTGTTGAAGACACTTGATTAAATCTATTTTCTACGCCCAATTCAACTTCATTCATCAGGCGTTAAAGAAATCACCACAATTTGTAATCATTTTATCATCAATAAAAAGAGACAAACAGGAAAAGAAACAATAGATTTTGCAATAATTTTCCATGGAAATGCTACAACACCAGAATATAAAGCCATAAGCTTAAACCAAAGGGAAAAATAAATAAATAAATCCTACATGTACAATAGATCTGATTTGTGCAGATAATCAGCCCCCCATGAGAATAAGAAACTACAAGCTACAAATGAATTAGAGGTTGTCGAAAAAAGACTGGCCAAAATTAGCTGAAGAGATTACTTCAATGTTGCTAAGGAACAACACATTTAAGCATGAGGGGCACTCTTTAAGGAGTGATGTTGCAGTCCCGTAGGATGGGGTGATCATAGTCTAAGTACTTGGACCAATAACGACGATATTGAGAGATGCCAATATCCAACCAAGGCTTCATGTTTCCATTATAGTGGATGACTGCTGCCTTCTCGATCTCCTTCTGGTCAATCTGAGGGTTGTAGCCGAGGCCCAAAATGTGCCACCAGTGATCGATAGGGAGCGTGCGGTTGTAGAAGGTTAACAAACCGGGAGGAAGACTTCCCAATTTCCATAGCTGCCTATCTACATTCTGTGGAAAAGGAAAATAGAAAATGAGGCTGGAGATGTAGACAGTGAAACTAATCAAGACATCCTCTGTCAAAACGTAGATTAGCAAACAAGCAACTAACTACAACCACATTGTATCAGTAGTAATTATTCCATGCAACATCAGTAACTTAAATGGGATTATTATACTCTGAAACTTTTTTTTTCTTTATGGAGATTGAATATGAAATGGGATCGTGCTAATGATAATATGATAAGAAAATTTGCAGGAGGTGCATGACGCAATCAACCAATAATTTAAAAAGATAATGTGATCATATCTAACCATATTTTGCCAATAGTGATAGACTCCTGTGATCTGCTGCTTCCTCCATTCATCCAAATCAAACACATTCATTCCGTATGCCCAACCACAGGCACGAGGATTGAAGTTCTTGGCGATAAGTGGGTTTGAGAAATTGAGATATTTATCGAAGCGGTGAAAGCTTTCGCCACAAGTCTCGATTGCACCATTGACCTTCCCATTCATATTGATCTTCCAAAGGTCAGTGAGGTCCTTCTGTACAACCACATCATCATCCAGAAACACCACTTTGCTGAGCTTTGGAAAGATCTCAGGAAGGTAAAATCTCAGATGATTCAGGATGGATAGGTACTTTGGATTTCTATACTTCAGATTTGCATCAGAGTTTGAAGATCCATGATGACTCCTAAAGTAAAAGTCAATCATGGACCGAGATCTAAGTTGCTTCAATACCGGACTATAGCTCTCATTTAGCCATGTAAACTCCTCAATGTACTGGACTTGAATCGTGGCTTTTCCTGGTGGATTAGCTAAAAACCACATCCTTATCGCGGCGTAGTTCAGTCTGTCAGTCACAATGTGGAAAACATGATCTGCAGGGTTCTACAAGAGAGATTTTTTTTATTAAACTCATGCAAGCATATAAATATCCAACTGATAGAAGGCAGTAGTGGAGGTAGTCAACCACTGACCTTAGCATTTGATATCGTGGAGTTCACCACCACTGCGGTAGCCAACACATTGTCTGAAAATACAGCATAGTGATGGAGACCAGGATCGTCGAGCTTTTCTTGGTTTGCAAATTGCTGCTGACTGGAGTTCAAAGAGAAATATTCATTGGAAAGCCTTAGAGGAAGACAGTGTAGACCTTTAGGGATGGTTTTAGCAGCAAGTTGTGTAAGAAACAATGCTTGTTTCTTATGAACTCGCAACTGTTCCTCACTGGAATGAATCATGGCGCGGAGCTTTTTTGCGATAGAAGAACAATCATCTAGAATTTGATTGCCCTTTGCCAAAGTTAGCTCCATTGCTTTAAGTTTATCATATGAACTAAATTGGCCAACAAAAAGGAAATGTCAAGATTGTAGTTGAAGCAAGCAAGAACTTTATTAAAAGTAACAGGAACAGGTAAGTAATTGAATGAAATCCTTTTATATAGAAGTTATTGATAAAAAAACAATCACTTACTGCTTTGGTAAATGTGAATCCTTTGTTGCTTCTCCAAGTGTACGCTGAATTTCCTTTATTCGCAGGCGCAATTCCCTTACATAGTGAGGATTGGATCGAATTGACCCAATTCCAAGATAGACCTTCGCACGAATCAATTGATCTTTGAGTTGCCTGACCCTAGCATCTGGAATTGGTGTGCTGATGCTCTTTTGCTCGCTAGGAACCGTCTGGTGTTCTGGTACATCGATCCTGTCAGGAGTCTGCTGGCCATTGTTTTCAGATTTCCTTTGCTGACAAGATCGAACAATTCAAGTTTACAAGTGAGATGGTTAGAATAAAAGAATAACAAAATACGCCAAGAGGCAAATAAAAGAGAAAAATAAGGAAATAATTGACTTGAGATGGAGGAGGCTTCAGATTGAAAATATTCAGAACCCCATCTCAATATCCCACTTTTAACAAACATAGTCCGACTTTTATTAGACTATGCGAACATGTAAAAGATAAAGTGATTTCTTTAATTTGTTCCAATATACTTAATCAACAAAATGTTTTCTCATTCCACCGACAAGACGTATGATCCTCTTCTCTCAAGAGACGTGAGTAAGTCAATCTAATTGTTTCAGACATCATACTCTTAAGCTACTATTAAATAAAAACAACAAAAAATAATTATGATATCATTAACATTGTCATAAAACAGTGTTTATCCTAACTATTTGGGGCAGACACAAATCTAATCAGCCCAAATGATTAAATAGGGGGAAAAAACAAATTACATGGGTTTCTATCAAAGAAGGATGCAGAGTAGAAGCATAAACTTCCAACTTCCAAGTAGCTCCTCATCAGTTCCAGAAAAAACAATTACAAATTAGTACAGAACAAGATTAAACAAATCAATATTGCAAGTTTTGCCTAACTTTATGCACAAATTAGGAAAGATATGTACCTCTATCTGTGAAATGGAGGTAGGCATGATAGCCGAATCCTTGCTCTTGTTCACCTTGCTGTCTTCCACTGATTCAGGTTTCTCAGCGTCAACTTTTCCAAATGCATCTACTTTCTCAATTGCCCCAACAGTAACTAACTTGATCACAGACTCTGTCTCTGGTAAACCCCCATCAATAGCAGCCGACAGAACTCTGCTCTTGTGCTCCTCAGACTTCGTCGGTGGCATTTCTGTAGATACGAAAATAACAGTCACCATCAACATACCATTCTTGAGGATAAGAAGCACAAAATCAAGGATTTAGATTCTCCAGCTAATTAATATCCATAAAGTGAAAAATTCCACTGATTAAAAGAAAAAATACTTAATTTTTCACGTATCAAGCAAGATCTAGATCTACCTTCAACCTTCGGTGAAATCAATCCATCTTCCGGAGTTGCTGAAACCTGATTAGAACTGTTTGAATTATCAAAATACACAACTCCTATTGGCTCTTTTACAGGATCCGTCAACTCCTGCAGCAACAAAAAAAAAAATTGAGGACCAAAATCAAGATACGTGAAAGAACAAATCTTTGGTTAAAATATTAAATCACAACGAGTAAATTGCAGAAAGTTAAGCTGCAATTCGTTTAGTAGTTACTACCTGCGAAAGTGCATGTAGTAGTTCCCCAGGTTCAGCCTCGCTCGTCCCAAATCTCTGGCGAAACATCGGACGTTATTCAAGTGAAAAGGGGGAAAGAAAAAAAAATAGCCAAAAAGACGAAGAATTCCAGGACGGCATGTCTTGTAAAAATAAGAATGAACAAAGGAAGTTCTTCCAAAGATACAAAAATTACCAGATTAGAACCCTCGTCGCTGACCTCGATATTCGCTGTAAAGGAGAGAAAAAAGCAATGAAACAATGAGAACAACAATTCCATAAAAATGACGAAATTTTCTAAGAAATATTTCATCAGAGCCACATATCCTTCCTAAAAACTCGATCTTTGCCCCATCTCCAAATCCAGGGCACTTACAGCTAGGATTCGAGACCAAGGAGAGCCGATCCGTGTAGAGAACAAGAGGAGAGAGAACTGTGACGCAGAGCAACGCTAGAACGAGCTTCCTCTTCTTAGTCATCTTCGGTTGTCGCACATTCTCCGCCAGAAATCCTCCCGCAAAAAGCAACGCCCTCCCCACCAGTCTTCCTGCGCCGCTTCTACAGAAAACCAAGCACAGTCAACTCCAATCTCCACTGCATCTTGAGGTGTTACCGCAGAAGCAGATCCACGAAATCGCCGTCGATCGCCGGAAAACCGCACCGAAACTGAAGCGTCTCCTTCGTGAGGAAGCCAGCCACGAATAGGCGATCACGAGATAAATATACCCCTCAATTTTTAGATTCTACGCTCACTCTCAAATCGGGCGGGCCTAACCTATATAGACAGTGGGGAGAAAGGGTCGTAGTTTATGGTAAACAACGGAGTGTATTTATCGTTCACGGATCGGAGATCCCAGTCGTTCATTATATATCCGACTATTTCGTGAATTTTAGCGTTATAATTTTATATTTTCCAGCCATTAAATTAAAATCCCACCGACAATATTTAAAAAACTATTAAAAAAATTAAAGAGATTAATTTCATTTCAACCACCCAAAAGGAAAGTTGTATTTGTTTATGAAATATTCCCACTAATTTCGATTTTTTACTTTTCAACATTTTAAAAACACAATCTTATTTTCACTTAAATCAAATATATTTTTGTGAATTAGATAAATTAAATTATGCTAAACTAGCATGTTCTAGTAAAATTCCATTTAATAATATTATTTTTTATAATAAAATTTTAAAAGAAAGGATTTATTTTGAATTTAAAGAATTAACAAAAGGAGCTGGTCAACGACATTGCTGACCAAAATTTTAAAATAATATAATATTAATTTTGGAATTAAGTATAATTTTTTATGAAGAAGTTATTTGAGAAATTTTTATTTATTTATTATTATTTAAAAAAACACATGTTTAGTTATTTCAATGTGGACTCGGTCCAATTAATTTGTAGCGGCGTCCACCCTCTTCGTGATCAAGCTCAATGCTGTAAAGATATAAGGGTTTGTGCAACGGTACAAATACTCAGTTATCTTCACACCTATAAATTAATTTACAGCTATTGCATATTTAAATGATATTCACAATTAAAAAATATTAGGTTTCTAAATCTTTTATTGTGAAGACTTTTTAATTTAATTTATTGGCGACAATATCTCACGTACTAGTTATCAGTTTATTCTATTTTTAATTTAGCATACGATGGATATAAAATTTATATAAGATCGAACCCATCACGTATACTTGAGGTTACTGTTAAGAGCATCCACATCAATTACCCTAAATTAAATTTTTATCCTAAATTTTAAATTTTATCATAAAAAAAATCTCTACATCAACTACCCTACTCATTCCCTAAATATACATTGCATGCATAATAATTCTCTAAATTTAAGAATAAAATCTACTCCATAAATATTAAAATAATATTCTCTC
>JBAMIB010365247.1:0-10908 GCA_037177415.1 Kaempferia rotunda | reverse complement strand
TTATTTGGCACCAATACAAGTAAGTACAATAACCAAAACAATGCCTTTATTTATGTTGGTATATGATACAATGAGTCCAATCTACAATCAATATTTGATTAGCTCTAGGGCTCTGACTAACAGAAAGATCAAGGAGTCGTCCACCTTACGGACACGCCGTGGAGTAGAAGGAAACAATCTTCGAACCACGTAAAGATGACGTGTTAGCGGTTTGATCTTTTAATTCTTGTCTTAGAGTAAAATTTTACTTTGTTTTATTTTTGGTTTTCACCTTGCGCTAACATCATAAGAAGTAGTCGATCAATAAACGATCCGAACCTCTACAAAAAGTCGTGCCCATAAATGTAAATGGGAAAGGGCAGTCTAACACATGAAAGGGCATAAAGTGGAGGAGGCACGGTTACGGCAGGAGTAAGTGTAAGCAACAATAAATGGAGGAGATACATTGTCAGGAAAATCAAACAGTCGCACAGTAAATGCATACTTGTGGTTACATAAAAAGATGTGTTCGTCCATAGAAAAGGCAAAAGGAATCGCAGGGATGCAAAATGTCATCGAGCAGTAATGAACACCTGGGAAAGGTAATATCCATATTCTTGTACACATCACATCTGGCATTTAATATACAGAACAAGGCGGGAACATCAAGCGTCGGTTGAGCACCAATCAATGGTAAGCAAGCGAAATAGCTAACTAGAAGACATATCTTATGGAGATTCAAGGTAAATTACGACAATTTTATTATGAATAATCAAAGGGCAAACAATGCCCGGTTGGTTAAACGCCCAGTCCTGTTGCAAGATTAGAAATGAGGCCTAGTCCTAGGTAAGGAGGTTGACTCCTTAGCGACCTGGGAGCTCTCTCATGCGTCAATGGCCGCAAGCTTTCCCCACAACCTTCGTTGATGTTCGTGAGACGTCTCTAACTATGCTTGCTGCACATGAGATTCCAGTTCATCTAGCCGTTGACGCTGGGTGCAGACCAATTCTTTTTGGTCGGCCAGTTCTTTGTCCTTCTGAGCAGTGATGTGTGCAATCTTAAGTCAGGCCCCTCGCAGTTGAGTACTCTCGTTGGACAGACCAGTCTTCGCTTTGTGCTTCATCACCCTTTCCGCCCGGAGGCGGGTCTCGGTCGCAACCAGGAGTTCAGTGAGCCGCTAGTTCTCTGAGGTCTGAACCTCCATGGCCACCTGCGCATCTGACAAAGCCTAGAGCAACTTAGCCAGCAAGGCTGCTTGCACATCTACTTCTTGGCACAGGATAAAGTAATTCAGGTGTCGGAGGACTTGAGCATCTTCGTATTACCAATAAGGTTCCCTCGCAAATCCCTTCAAGCCCCTGCGTTTCAGATTCGCCCAGACATCATGTGAAGCCCCGCATCTCGCCTGGGCTCGAGACTTCCTAAGTCCCCTAGCCGGTTGGCCAGGAGACCGACTAGGTGTTTTACAGATCTATCCCCCGTTACTGAAATGGTTTATTCACGGTCATTCGCAGCTCGTCCTATCGTAACGTCAAGTTGTATGTCACTCTGACCCTCCAACCATCCGCTCGGACACCCTCATTGGAAATGACCATGACTTCACCATAGCCTCTCCTTGCCGCGCACCCGTTCAAACGACTTATCTCCCGTTTGGGCATCTCTGCCAGAAAAAGTCCTAATCTCTTCTCGAAGGGCAGCTCCATGTTGTGCACCAGTCCGAGCGACATGACACCCGTTCGGACATCCTCTTACAGACCAATTTTGTGAAAGAATAATAGTCATATGCTAAGATAACCGTCTATCAGAGAATATTCTGTCAGTATGACACACGGAAGCTTCTCCCAACCCTCAAAGGGCCTCTTTAGTCCTCCGGACACCCGAGACTCTCTGACAGGAATATTCCTTATCCTTTCGATACAATTGAGGCCTAACAGGTAGTATAAAAAAAAGGTGTGTATGCATATATGAAAAGGACTTTTTGGCTTTTTGCTTTTTGGAAGCCTTTAGATTTTTTCGGCTTTGAGGGCTTCTAACTTTCTTCTTCTTGACTTCTAGTTCTCTACTTGGCCCTTCTGCATCCTGCATTCTCTGTATCGAGGACAATTTTTGACTTGAGCGTCAGAGTACTCGAGCCGGGGAGATTTTCCTAGGTTTCTGGTGGTAACGTGATCGTCATATAAGTGTGCGCAGACTTCAGGAGGATCTCTATCTCTGACTACCAAGGAGGTGCAAATGGCTCCCGACAGTGTGTAGGTGCTTACAAAGGTAATAATCTTGCCAATGTTGTAAGTTCTTTCAATCACTTTATTCTCTACTACTTTGACTCGCTACTGACCCATCTCTCTACTCTCCATCGTCCCTAACTTCACCTCCTCCTCCTTATCTTAACTCCTACCACCCCTACAACCATCCCTGTTCGTTTGGAAGACTTAGGATCTAAGTCCAGTCTTGGCTTCCGGACGGAATCAATTAACTAATCTATATTTTTTCTAGTTTACCCATCATTTAGAGCAATTTTCAAAAATAAAAATATATACAATAAACAAAATAAAATAATCCCAGAATATCAAATTTCTAAGCAATGTCAATCGACCTAGCCAAGAAGTTTTACAAACCAGAATGATTGAAAAGAAAATGGCCATATATTTACCCCTTTAAACCACAAGATGCATCAAAATGATAACTTTTTGAAGATATCATGATGTTCATTCATATCGATGCCAACAGGTTCCACAATAAAAGAAACCTAAATGAATGATCTGTCACGTTATATTCTGTCCGATGTTCTCAAGCAAGTACATGAGAATCCAAACTATGAAACTTGTGTCTCCACTTCAGCATGGTTGTTCTGTTGGGTACCAGGTCCAGAGACTGCTGTACTGTTTCGATCACTCATCTCCTGCATGGGTGGTGGGTTGACAACCGTCATTGGCATAACAAGATTGTCAGATAGCCGATCTTTCATTTCCCGATGCTCCTGACAGATGGCACACCAATGCATGCAGCAATGAACCATGCAAGGGTCACAAGGAGAGTTCTGCAACCAAAATAGGTTTAGAGATGAATAAGGTAGCGTATCTAGTGCACCAAATGTTCATGTTCTCTATGAACAATAGAATCCTAACAATAGAATGTATAATCGTTTATGACTGTTCTTTTGATACTTCATTAGAAAAACAACCATATGTAGTTCTCTCACACCATACTATTGGAAAAAAAAACATGCACAAGCATCTGAACCTTTATTTGGGTTCAGATCATAAATGTCAAATTGATTAAGATATGAAGTCAAAGAAATGGCGACAGTGAGATATACTAATATCTCATGGAGAGCTATATCAGCACACAAATTATACAAGGAAAACAAATGCATAGGTCCTAGTTCCATGAGTTTTAACAAACGTGTGTATCTGGTACTAAACATCTCAGTGGCAACCCTTTTGACCATAGACAACTGAACTTGAAATATAAAACCTATAGGCCAATGTAAGAATTAGTTTCTTTATCGTGTAGATGCTACTCAAAAGTTTTGAGATATCTAGTTTAGTTCGACTAACTAAAGTATGCTTAAGAACATCATTTATCTGTTTCAATTTGTGGAATCTTAGGAATAAACATGAAGTATTCCATAATTTCATTTCAACATAACCAACACATGTTTCTCATGATATTTCCACTGTTTGCATCCTTTCCTATACTAATATTCATCTTACTGACAGATTGATCTTCAAATTCAAATCCAAGAAATTACATCAAAGATTATGAAATAGGCTCATTTATGACCTCACATGAAATTGCCTGAATTTAAGAATGTACTGATCATAAAAGACTAATCTAAACAAAGAATCAGTGTACAGTCCATCTTTAAAAACCTTGCAGAGGAAAACTAAATTTTATTATGTTCATGAAATAACAAAAGACATAAAATGATTAACAGCTTCCTCTTTCAGGTGGCCATAGTCCACACACCATACAAATATTAATACACTACCTCATTAACAAAGAAAACCAAATTACAAACAGCAAAAATAAATATATGTACACTGTCCAAAGAAAACAACCCCCAAGAATTAACAAACACACAAGCAAAAAAGGCTGAATAATTTAACAAATACAAATGTGATAATGCCTAAAAATAAGACAATCAGAACTGAGCTAATGTACTCCAGTGTGTGTGAGAGAGGGATAGAGAGCACCTTTAGATGATATTTCTTCTGCAAAGATTGCCTAAATATACCAGTGTAGATGCCACACATCCACCATGCAAAGACTAATCCTTCTCCAATAAAAAATGATGTCCTTGGGTCAATTCCATGGAAAAATGCTGTAGCAACTGCAAGTGCAATACCACCTTCAACACAGATAGCATGGCAAATACAAGGACTTGTCCATGGTGTATCTTCTCTAAGCCTCTCCACATTGCGACCAAACAACACGCAAGGACAGAGCAACCCAGTCCAACCTATCATCCAAAGAGTAACTAATAATATGACAAGCTTATGTAGTTGTAACTGAGAATTGCAACTATGAGATAAGATGTGCATGAATTAATAATTTTAGCAAATAAATGATGCACTAAGCAAAGAGAACAGTATTAATTACAAGAATGAAAACCCATGCCAAAAGGTCAAAAATAATAGCCATTAAAGGACTTTCAACCTCTTTGAAAAGGGGCTAACATCAATAAGAAAGGTACCTAACATCCTTAAGTGGCTACGTTGATGAGAATCTTAGAATTTTGAAGTAGTATTACGAATCCATTATGAAGAGGGCAGAGCGAGACCCTAGATGAATAGGGAATGTCTGCTCAACAACACACAAAGAGAGTAGCATGTCTCTAGAGTTTACTCAATGATGCAAGAACATGACAGAATACCGTCATGAGATGATGAGACAGCTTAATGTCTCTAGCGTTTATAAGATATTTTTTAAGGTCTCAAACAGAAGCCATACTTAAAATTACCAAACTTGCTTTTCCTAAGCTTGCATTTGTACCCAAGAGTTATTAAATGGAGATTTGTATCGTAAGTCACTTTGGTAAATTTTGAATCAGTTAGGTTTAAATAAATAAAAAATAAAAATTTGTTAAAAAGAATGCTACTTTTCCCAAAAAATTTGATAACCATAAAAATTTAAAAAATATAATATTGCATTCAATATCATAATAGTATAAATAAAGTTAGTTGATGTTGTTTAAAGTCTTGAATAATGACAAAGTTTTGATCTTTGATTGAAACAATACAATTTTTGTACCATATTATGCTACGTCAGTACAATTTCAATACTAATTTAACTAAGTTAATATAAATTGTAAATTTTAATCAACTTTTTATTCTAATGAATTGTTTACTTAATAATTAATTAGATTGCTAATACATAATAAATGTTTATTTCATATTTGTTGCTTAATTTGGTAACCTCAGTCCTTAAAGTTAAAAGTGTTTGCAACCAATTAAGTTTTAATTTCTAAGTTTAGTCACTTCTTTCATTTGATAATGATTTACATTTATAATTTATTTAACTTTTGTAGATATAACACTAACAAGAAAATGAAACTTTCCCTAGTCTTCTATAGACTAGGTGTACACTCTGCATGCGAATTTTGTAACATTTGAGCATTTTAGATTTGAGAGCCTAAAGACTCTAATTGTTGAGGATGTGCATTTGATAAAAACTTGAGCACTAAATATCATTTTGTTTGATAGAATCTACTTAAACTACTAGATGCAGTGAAATGAGTTGAAAATTTTAATTTTTGTCTTTAATTTAGTTTTATTTCTCCCACATAATTACAATTATTTAAGAGTATAAAAATTAGTTTTTTTTTCAAAGTTTAGAATGTAAAATGTTATATTTTAGGTTTGAATTAGACTTTAAATTTTGAATATAAATCTATTTAATTTATTAGTATAGAATTTCTAAAAAAAATATGATACAACTCGGACTCAAGTCAATCAAATTTAAAAATTTTGGATTCAAGAATTTTCCAATAAATCAAATTAAAATTTGATTTTTTTTTTATACTTTCAAATTACTCTAGATAGACTCTTTTAAAAAAAAAAAAAATTGATGACCAATGCACATCTATTCCAATAAAATGAATTAAAATAGTGAAAATAAATAATTCTTTTCTTAACTTGATTAAAAAAAATCTGTTTAATCAAAGCAATGTGTTGAACCTTAGTTGTTCCTTGACCCTAACACCAAATTTGAGAGAAGGCATAAAAGAGGAGGCGGAGCTTGACATGATCTTAACGAATCTTAGTTCTCTTGTTGCATGTTCACACAATCTCGTTCGGTTCCTCCCAATGTCACACAAGCTAGAACACGAAAAAAAATCTTCATCAATGTCTGATACCAAATTTTATCCTATTTAAATTTTTGACATTTCAATTTATTTTTAAAATTTTCTAGGTAACTAATTAAAGTAAATTAAACAGATATTTTGACTTTTGAGGTCAAATGGAAGTCTATTTAGGATTAGGTGGAGTTCATCAAATAGTTATGGAGATTAAGATAGCCCATACTTGGATTTATTTTGATAAATTTAAAATTGAACTAAGTGTATATATCTATTTAGGATTGCCCACTTCAATACTAGTATTTTGAAAAGTTAAAAATTATATCTCCCCTTTGTTCTCTCTATCTCTCTCTCTCTCTCTCTCTCTCTTCATATCCTCCCTCTTGCCATATCCCTTATCTCTCCTCTAGTCTATCTCATCACCCCCCACGTTTGTCGTGCCTATTGTGCCCACTGTGTCTGTCACGCCCACCACTAATCCCTCTCTCTAAGGTACTCCTCTCTCTCTCTCTCTCTCTTCTTCTCATTTCTACCATGAGCCACCATCTTAGTGTTGGTGCGGAAGTGTCTCGCATGCACATTAGTGAGCAGGGGAAAATTCTGAATGACCAACACATCTCTACATCTCAATCCATGGTTGTTTTACAACATAAAGAATATATCAGTTTATACCTCTACATCTCCAGTTTTCCAAGTTAGTCTCTCATTTTTGTCTTTCCTCCTCATCTATTATACTCTCCTGCACATCCATCTTGTGTCTAAGTTGTTGGTCAGCGAGTTCAGCAAGTCAACTTACAGTAGCAGTCAGTCAAATCAAGTCCAAGTCAGCTTGCCAATTAGCTAACTGGATTGGATCTAGGAACCGAATTGTGAGTTCAAGTGTTTAACAACCATAGCGCTACTGATAAAACATTTTACAAATGTACCAATTCCTATTCGGTACATTTGTAAAACAGAAAATTAAAAATGACGCATCTTTACCTAACTATAAACCATCTTGAAAGCAGGTTAACACTGATATTGTCTTAGTAAAGGGTTCAAGTAGTCGAAGTAAAATGGACACAGAGACGGATCTTACAGCTATCAGGATCATCAACACAGCCAAAAATGCTAGTTGTCCAAGCTTCATCGGCAGGCGGTTCATAGCTCTCCGGTAAGGGTTGCCCGCATTCGTTACATCGGCGAACTTCCAACTGATAAAAAAAATAATAATAAAATGGGCACCAATAAACAAAAAACAGATATTTTGGACAGATCCGTGGCAATCTCTGAAGAAGGAAATGGGTAAAGTAATCGCTAGGTATATTACGACCTGAGGAACGTGAATGGGCTGGTTGAGCTCTCCAGGGCGTATCTCCTCCAACGGCGCATCCTGATCCTTGGTGAGTTTCACGTACCTCGAAGGCACCGGTTCATTCGACATTATCGCGAATCCACCAGTAGCGCAAAAGATTCGAGAGGTAAGATCTCACCCGCCAGAGCCACCGGCTCAGCTGGAGCCGATGTTAGAGAAGGAAACCCTAGTGGAGAAGGCAAGGGGAATCGGATTGGAACGACATGCGTTGAGCGATAGGAAAGGGGAACCGGCCACATTCCTCGCGGTGGTAAATTAATTGATTCTTCGAGCAAACGCCAGTGCAGTTATTTATTTATTTATTTGTTCTTTTTCGTTTTCTTGACTCGGTTAGGACAATTCGACGTTGACTTGGTTTGGAAAATGCGACGTTTGACTAGGTAAATTTATTTTTCCACGTACCTAATTTTTATAATACTCATATCGCATAATATCTTACTATATTATTATTAATAATCTGATCTCAATACTAACTAATTTCTAATTAATTTGATGAACCCTATGATGAAATTACGTTAATATCTCTCAGTTGCGTGTATTATTGAAATTTTTTTTCATTAATCAATTATTGATCTAGAGTTCGATATTCATCTGCAGCGTATTATTAGAAAATTTTATTATTAATAAATATTGCACTATTATGGTCTTTTTAGTCCCACATCTTAGAATTAACAATACCCTAAGTAGAGAAGCTTATATAAATATAGTATCAGTTTTTATCAATTTAATATCTAATATTAAAAAACTCATTTTTCTCAACTTTTTGGCCAAGATTAAATGTAGTATCAGTTTTTATCAGTTTAATATCTAATATAAAAAATTAAATTAAATTTTTTTATAACGGAGAGTCTGTTACAGTAGTTTGTTTTACGGTTTTCGAGCGTCCTCCTTGCATTGTACTACTGCATGGGCTCCTGCATCAAAGCATCCTTACCAAATCTAATTTATCATATTCATGTATTATATTGTATATGTAACACGTATGCGCAATGACTAGTATTTCTGAAATATCTCTTACCCTTTCTACCAAATCGAAATTTATTGATGAATTAAAGAATTCTAAATAATTTTAAATTAAAATTAGTATACTTTTACTAAAAGTCATTTTAATACTACCAACTTTAAATTTATTGATGGATTAAAGAATTCTAAATAATTTTAAATTAAAATTAATATACTTTTACTAAAAGTCATTTTAATGTATTTATATCATGAATGTAAATTTAATTGTGTAAATTGAGAACAACTAATTTTTAAATTTAATAAAATTTATCATAAACTCATTATAAAATCTAAGTCAATGACATTGAGTAGCTAACACCATCAATATATTTGCAGAACTTTCTTAATTCAAAAAATATCAAACTTATAGATTTTTAAATTGTATAAGTCTAATAGTCAGTTTCATCTAAAATTGACTAATAAATCTAAAGAATTTTGAATCACTTTAAATCAAATCATTATACTTCTTAAAGTCTCTTTAATATATTCATCCTCTTAAATCTAAATTTAATAACATAAATTGAGAGATCTTTAAATTTATAAAGACTTAAAATTTGTTATATATTCATTATAAGACTTAAAATAATAATACTCACTAACCAACAATATTAATCAGTTCTTAAGACTATTCTGATTCAAAAAATATTAAACTTTTAAATTTGCAAATGATATATACATCAATAGCCAATTTAAAACTAAACTGATTGATAAACCTAGAGAATTTTGAATGACTTCATAACAACATCAATGTACCCCTGAAAGTTTCTTTAATGTATTTATACCATCGGATCTAAATTCGATAATATAAGTTAGGAGTAGTAAATTTATGAATAAGTAGATTAAAAATATAGAGAAATCCTGTGATTGTTTTGGGAAAGAAACTATCAAATGTAATTCGTCAGCATAAATACAATAAGAAGTTTATTAATTTGATTTGAAATGATTCAGAATTCTTCATGTCTATCCAAGGCCGTCTTAAGGTTTCACGAGGCCCTAGGCCAAAAAAAAAATTAGGTCTTTAATAATTTTTTTAAAAAATAAAATTTTTCCTCACCTTTTTTCATGCGAACTTGGGACCGACAACGGCTGGTTTAAAAATATTTATTTAAAAACAAAATATTAATTTAAAATTATATTTTTATATAAAATCGAGTTTTTTTTAGCTTTTTGAGATGTAAAATTATTGATTAAAATTTTATATTTAATTTTTTATAATAATTTTTTTTAATGGATAAAATTACTAGATTATTTAATCTTTCTTGAGACATTGTTGAACGTAAATACGATTTTATTAATTTTAATTTTAAAAAATTTCTTTCTATTGAAGCTACACTAACAAGTATAGTTAATAATATTCTATAGGATATCCATGCATTGGGGGAAAAAATTTAAATTTTTTATAAGGTTTAATATCTCAAGTGCAATTTTTAATGCGGGATATATTATTTCTATTTTATAAGGTCTAAAACTTTCAATTCTAAAAATAAATCTATATCATCAATATAAAAAAAATTAATTGAAGTTGACATTAAAATTTAGAAGGGATAAGTCATAAGTGTTGGGTGGAAATCGAAATGTCATATTACAAAATCGAAACGATGCACATTACAAAAATCAAAACCATGCACATGTAGTTCTATATATTTTATTCATTAAATGATTAATGATTAAATCTGTTTACAAATTTTTAAATAATAATGAATCCTAATTTTATTGGGGCCGCATAGGCCATATTGCCGAGCCTGTGTCTAACAATCAGTTTCGGATGAAAATGACTTGTGACATGAAAAAATAGGAGAGATATTTTAAAAATACATTCCAAATATTATGAAAGTTAGGTACAAGAAATTATGAAATTTACATGGAAAATGTGACATTGCCTTGGACGAGTATATACCAGAATCGCTGTGCCTATCAAATTTATCTGGAAAAGGAAATTAAAGGAAAAGACAAGAATTATCAATTTGGTGGTCCATTTTGATTCGTATCCCATATTTTGTTTTTTACTCTCTCTGAATCTATATACCAAGTTACCTAATCCTCCCAAAAAAATAAAAAATAGTGAATGCCTAGAAAATTAATACATGTAGTTATGTTTCACATTTAAAATTGATTTTTCTTCTCCACAAGAAAAAGTTTAAGTGGGTGTTTACAATGGCGTAGTCAGGATCTTTAACTGCCCTGGGCTAAATTATGAACAATAGTAAATCATACATGTATAATGAACATTAAGCAAAAATGTAACATTTATATATCAATATCCTTTTACATA